>VDFB02176892.1:0-22009 GCA_007258455.2 Sequoia sempervirens
CCTTAATATCATCGGTATTGGTACTTGCATATCCAATAGAGAGGCAACAAAGTGGGAACATATATCAATATTCACTTGATATTTGTCCTTACATTCTATAAATTATTTTCCCAACAACCACTTAATTGGAATTATGGCTAAGGAGTGCTTATTATTCATCATACACTTCAAATTCCTATTTGAAACTTCTCCTAAGAAAGCTACCTAAGATCTATTGCTAGTCAACCTAATGGGAGTATCCATTATTTCTACCAATAAACCCAATTACCAAGTATGAATTTTTTTGTTATCCTTAGGTCTATTTATAGATGTAGCTATGGGTATGATGCGTGAGATAAGCATGATGTTGATCAAGGTGCAAACTCAAAAATCCCACCAAGTTGTGCTTACTGCGTGCAAAGTAAGATGGGATAATTAATTAGCTAAAACTTGTAGCAAGTGTAAGTGGTAGTCCACATGGTCAATTGTCAAGTGTCTAGCTATGGATGCAATTCAGTCTGCAAAGATCAAATCAAAATATTTTTTGTGTAATCATTACACCCTTTTGTTTAATCATTCTCATGAAGTTATTAAGTGTAAAATGATGTGAAAGGTTTCCTACGCTTTTAATTTTTGGCTCAAATTCCCAAGGGGTGGCACCGTAGGTCATGATGGCTAATCGCCATTATAAATTAATATCTTTTCCAAAGCATAGGAATTCATTTCACATGAACAAAAGAGTTGGTGGTACATGCTAAATTTATTGCTAAAAGTAGTCATTTTTTCCAACTCCAATTTTAGAAAAGGGTAATGTTGCATGCAAAAGGAGAGCACTGAGAAGATGTTTGAGTATACAATTCACTGAGAAAGAATTCAAGTATGAGTTGCGGAGAGAAATTAAGTATTTGCAAAAGATTTTAGAAAGTCTAGAGATGGCATAGAATCCTGAGATGGAAACACAACAAGAGATGGTTAGAAGCTTATCAGATGCCATTATAGCGGCGCTAATAGCTCATGTTTTTGGTGATATCTCTTATGCCTCGAAAGGGATGCAAGAAAATCCAATGTGGCCCCACACAAAGTTTAGACAAAAGACAACTCATAGGAAAAAAGTCTAAATAGCAGAAGATTGGAACAATGTCTATGACCTTGAGCTCAAAACCAACCCTAAGAATCTTAGGGAAGAAACATGTGAAAGAATGAAAAATTCTGAGACCAATGATCAAGAATATTTGGGATACAAGCTATGGTTTTATGATCTTCCACAGTATATGGTTCCCTTAGTGCATCACTGCCCAGAGCTGGTTCACAAATGCACCCAAAATTTCAATTTAGATACAAGAATTATAAAAGGCTGGAACCTAAGTGTAGCAATTAGCATTGACGCTATTCAGGATATGCTATGTATCCTGATGAGGCATATTTAAGAGGTGCTTGGAAAATTCACCATACACAAATTGGATAGTTTATGGAAGACCAGAATCCATGCCCAAATTTTTTACAATTATGAAGTAAAAAGGCCCAAGGGAGATAAGTGTGCACCTCAGTTTCTGATTGGGAACAACAGTTTCAATTTAGACATATAAGATGTCTTCTCAATGTTGTCTTTTATTTGTAGTTTGGACAGCGACAATATGGTGTAGGAGTTTCAAATGGGCATGGGTTTCCAATTAAGAAAACAACATACCCTATTCTGGTATGACTTCGAAGAGGCCATTGTTTGAGAAATGTTGCACCAATTCAAGGAGTATTACACATAGTATAAATTCAGGTTTTCCTCTTTTCTCGCTCATATTTTTTTACATCAAAACTCTGATTTCTTTAAAGTCCATATGGGTTTTCCTATTTTTGATGAAAATGGGGTGGGGAAGCCATTTTCTACGTGGACCCATCTCCTTTCAGCAACTTGTGATTATTATGCATTTTTTGAGTCTTTCCTAATTCAAATATTGTAAGATTTTAATAAAGTAGGTGAGGTTGGCTATTTCTGGTTCTTTGTTGAGCAAGTGACATGGATGAAATATTTTTTCCCTCCTTGTGAGTGGTTCCTCAGAGAGGAATTTTCATTTTATAGGATACATGGTTTTACTAAGGAACCATTCTAACTTCCAATCTATGTGACAAACATGGTGTTGACCCTTGAGGTATTTAGGCAACTAGCCATTATAGACTTCAAGTTTTGTTTGGGAAAGCATCATAAAGGATTTTTTAAATGCTCCTTAAGCTTTGGTACAATAATAATGGAGAAGAAGTATAAAAAAGGTTTTCTATCTGCGAAGCTTGCTCATCTAGGGTTGGTGTTGATTTGTGACAAATGGGAATACAATCTTGAAGATGAATTAGCGAATCTCAACATCAAGTTGACTCATAGCCCTTGGCCATACTGGGAGACTCGGAAAAATATACTGTCAGGAAATCATAGTCTCTTTGTGGACATAACATATATTCCCTCGGAGATGGGAAGGCCACCATGGCTATCTTTTTATTTACCTTTGGCCAAAGCCGGTGATAGTTGCAAAATTAGAACCATCCTCTATAATGAATTGGTCAGGAATCAGTTAAGTGAGGAGAAGATTTCTGACTTCTAGGTTTATCGACAGGAGACCAAATGTCTCAAGGCCAAATTCCAGGATGCAGATATGGACAAAAAATTTGATGATATTTGGGACAAAGAGCATGACGACATTGATGTCGAGGGAGATGAAGAAATGGAAGAAGAGCAAGTAGCTGCAATAATAAGAGCCAAAGAGGCAAATAAGGCTCAAATACAAGGAGATGAAAAAGCAACAGAGGGGCCCAACAAAAATTTGTTGAGCACACAAGTAACTGTATCCCATGCGGTAGTCACATGACCATGTACACATGCCACTAAGAGACCCAGAGTGACTCAACAATATAGAGAAGTCATAGACATGGGAAATTATCCACTCAAGAAGAGGTTGCACACCAATATCACACCAGGAGAAAGATCGCAAGTACCTAGGACAACGATCCAAGGATTGAAGTCTTCAGTGGCAGGTACTTTTCTCTCCTCTTCTTCTCGCATCTCAGTCTTTAGTTAACCCAATTGTGTCCACATCTTTGAATACCTCAAGTTTTAGCCTATTATTTTCTACTTCCACACCTGTGAGAGGTCCCTCTCAGTCTTCCTTCCCCCCCATATGACAAGTAGATTTTACTCCCCCATGGGCTTTTCCACCTTTTGTTGAGGCCTCATCTGAGGCCTCTATTGCAAACCCTTTTTCTTTCATAGCATCGGCTTCAACCAAGCCTACCAAATAAATGATGAGTCCCTTTGCATCTCCGCAACCAATGCCACCACCCCTTATGAGTCCTTATGTCACTTCCCCTTTCACTGAATACTCACATAGAATTCCCCCTTTCTCCCTATTGACGGTCACTTTGCCAAAGCGAACACATCTATATCCATGATGATTTCTTTCCCTTTTTCTCTTCCTCCTGATGCACCCTTTTCTAGTGAACAGATTAGGTCATCATCTGAATTCTTTGGGAAAAATAGCATGACTAAGATAATGCAGGCTAGAAGAGACCAGAAAAGAAAAGAAAAGGATGTCACGAGACCTACTGAGCCAGTCATGCAGACCTTCTTTAATGATGATCAAGGGTCAATAATGTTTGCATCCATGATGCCCAACACCATCAAACCTCAAGGGAAGATGTAACTTGAATATTACACAGTCCATGCCATAGGGATCAATCTACACCAAGCTTGACCAATGGACAAGATTGAACTAATGGAGGAAACTTAGCGGGTTGTGACTACAAACTTTTTAAAATATACTTATCAATTGACCAAAAGGGAAGAAGAGCTCAAGAACAATAGAGAAAGGCTAGATATCCTACAGAAGAGAGAAAAGGCTAAGGATGTTGAAATTGCATGCTTTTCTCAACAAGTGCAAACAAAAAAGGCCAAACTCCAGGAGGAACTTGCAAAGTTTCAATCCTCAGATCTGAACTTGGTTGCTAATCTACAACGAAAAAAAGGAACTTCAAGACTAGTTGGCTCAAACAAAGAGAGAAACCCAGGAGAAAAACAAAGAGCTTCAGGATCAACAAGCTCAATCGGAGAAAGAAATGTAGAAGGATAAAGAGCTTCAAGATCAATGGGCTCAATTTGAAAAGGAGATCTAAGAGATAAATGTCTCTCTGGAAAAAGAATACAGAACTTGAAATCAAGCTGAGGAGTTGTGGAAAATAAAAGATGTAGAGTTGACGACTCTACAAGAACAAATCACTGCATCTAACAAGAAGATTGAGGAGCTAGTGGAAGAAATTGGGTCAAAGGAGATTATGAGACAATAATTGTCTCATATTTTATTAAAGAAAATCATTTATTTCTTCTTAATGCATTAATGTTAAAATGGATTTGAGTGATGATTGAAAGTTCTTTAGTTTGTTTAAAGTAGAATATAAAGTAGATGTTTGATTTATTTTTAGTAATTATATGTGATCCAAATTGCCTCTAATATGTCTCCTTGAAGTGTTTAAGATGATATAATGCATATAAATGAGTTATTAAATAACTCATGGGAAGAAGAAGCTTCATAGACACTTGTAGCAGAGAGCTCTAGGCACTTGAAGCAGTTAACTCCTGAAAGCTTTAGAAGGATTTGAAGAAGTAATGAGAAGATAGAGAAGACTCCCAACACACTCCAAAATTCATGCAAAATCATGGAGCATCAATCATTCCAAAATCAATGGGATAAGTATCTATTTCATGTTGAGTTCAAAGATCTCTCATAGTTACTACATTTCATGATTCCTTCTTCCACCAAATATAACTCAAGCTACCACATCAATAAAATTTTGTTGCATGATTATAGCATTTTATTCATGTTAATGATCAATGATTTTGCAAAGAAAAGTGAAGAATAATTCCTTCATTGACATGGAGAACTGAAGACTTCATAAAAATCAAGCATTCATAAATAGTCAAAAACACAATCTCAATAAAACAGCGATATCTCCCTCATTTCTCAACAAAATTTGAAACTTAAAAATGATATGGAAACTAGATTTGAAGATATAAAAACCATTTTGAGAATTTGGCATTTTTTGTATTAAGGAATGAGAAGTATGTGTTAGAAAATTACTGAGACAAAAGTGGCATGATGAAGGACAACAACTTCAAGTTTCTTAAAGTTTTATAAATGACCCCTCAAAAATTGGATCTTGGATCCAACTTCTTAGTGGATTGATATAGAATATGAATCATATAAATGAAATGTAATCATTTTATCAAAGGGAGGGGACTATAAAGGCTTGTTTCAGCCTAAGGAAATAGGATAGTTTTAGTTTCATTTTCAGCAATGTATTTTTAATTTTCTACAATAAATTTGAATTCAAGCAATATTTCTATTTCCCAAAAGTGTCAATTATTTTAGCCTTTTCAATTCATGCAAGTGTTCCTTAGATTAGTTCCCTTTCACACAAATAGGATTTAAGAGTAGTTCTCTTTCATGCAACTTTACTTTCATGCAAATATGATTTATTTCTATGAGTAGAATTGACTGTCAAGCAAGTTTTCTACTTTGTCTCTTGCATATAGCCATGGACACCTCCTTGGGTTGATAAATTAAATGATAAGGATTACAATGACCCCATCAGGAGGTTGAGATAAATCTTTTAAAAATTCCTTCCCAACCCTTTGTTCCTCAATTGGATCTTCTCTTGGTGGCACAACAATTATATGTATCCTACTGGGAGAAAGTTAAGTCTTTTTGTTTATCCCTGCAACCAACACTAAAATTCATGGAGGATGTAGTGAAATTAAGTGGGAAGGTGCATGGTACAATTGAGCAGCTCCCACAATTTATTGTTGAAAAGGTTCCGAAGGGTGAGCAATTACTAGGAAAATTGTACATAATGATAAATGCGGACTTGGCAAAGGCAAGAGTAGATGACCAAAGATCAATTGCCAAAAAGGTGAAGGAATTCATCCATTATCATGTAATGATCCTCCAAGCTAACAATTGCTTGGTCACACTTATTCTGACTATGAATCATATGCAGATACAATTTCCTCATTTGACTCAAATGGGCTTGCCATCTTCTTTTCTCTTTGACCAATCAGTGGACAAAGTGGAGCATATTGCAAAAAAATTTGAAGAAAAGTAACAGGATCTATCTACTTTCTAGTCATTCAATCAACCTCCCATGACAATAGACATTGAAAGTGCCATCCATTCAATAACACTTCTTTTCCAACTAGAGTTTGGGACTAGGATCTCTGTAGAGTTGTCATTCAAGGAAATTATCAATCTACATGAGGTGCAAGAGAATTTGCGCACCTTATTGATGCCATCTAAAGTAGATTGGCTACCTCTACAGACCATTCTTTCAAATCCCTAAGTGTTGCCCAATGGATATGGCTCTAGTCTTAGAACTAGATTTTTTGGGTTCTCATTCCATAGGTGAAATGCCCCTTGTTAGTCACCAAAAGTTGTGGATATAGTAATCCTAAAAGCTCCCTTTCAGGTATATTTTATTGGTTTTGTATTAGCCTTGGCTCACACATTGTATGTTTGCATCTCTTCAGGCTCCCTTTTTTGTGGGCACCTTCATTTGCTTGCACCACGTGTCAACAACAAACACTTTTAAGAGTGTTTTTCCCTTTACTTTGTCTCTAAGCTCCACCCGGGTGCCATGTTGCATCTTCCACTGATACCCTTTTGGTGGACCTCATAGTCAAAGATTAAACCAAAGACCACACCACATGTCATCTCCGCAGGGACCATGGCCACAAGGGAAGGATATTAAAATGAGAAGCCCTACCTCTATGCCACATGTCCTAACTAGCTCCTTAGGCAGTTTGACACATGTCTTTTGGAGAATTTTTCTAGTTCTACTCCAGAACCACAACCATCATTTGAAGGAGGGTGTGATTTATTCAAGGCAACAAAACATCACATTGTGGAACCTTTATGTTGTGTTTGTTTTGGGGAAATCATTGGAAGGAGCAGCATGGCTCGTGCCTGGGAATATTTTTTGTTATCTAGCATTTAGGTGGTGGAAAAAATCTATATGTTTTGCTTGGTCTCTCTGAAAAAGGGTTTGGAAATACATGGAAAAAGCACTAAAAAATTCTTGGCCTTTGTATTGTCTTTATTTTTGCATTAAGATTTCTTGATTGTGCCAATATGTTCAGCCTCTCTATTTCTTAGTTATTTGATAAAACATTATACTATGCTAGTTTGTTGTAATGAGTAGTTTATCATCAAAGCTTCTATAATTTCAATATAATTTTGTTGTTTAGATTATTTTTTGTACTTTTCTTGTTTAGGCTCAATTTGAAAAGGAGATATGAGAGATAAATGTCTCTCTGGAAAAAGAGCAGAACTCAAAATCAAGTTGAGGAGTTGTTGAAAAGCAAAGATGCAGAGTTGATGACTCTACAAGAATAGCTCACTGCATCTGACAAGAAGATTGAGGAGCTGATGGAGGAAATTGGGTCAAAGGAGATTGAGATAAATCTTTTAAAAATTCCTTCCCATCCCTTTATTCCTCAATTGGATCTTCTCTTGGTGGCACAACAATTATATGTCTCCTATTGGGAGAAAGCTAAGTCTTTTTATTTATCCCTACAACCAACACTACAATTCATGGAGGATGTAGTGAAATCAAGTTGGAAGGTGCATGGTACAATTGAGTAGGTCCCACAATTTATTGTTGAAAAGATGCTCAAGGCTAAGCAATTACTGGGAAAATTGTACATAATGACAAATGCGGACTTGGTGAAGGCAGGAGTAGTTGACTGAAGATCGATTGCCAAAAAGGTGAAGGAATTCATCCAACAAGGGCTTTGGCTCTGACAACATGCAAGATGTATTATTAGAGAAAAAATGAATCAAGAAGTGAATACAATACAAGAGATCAATCCTTATAAAAGGAGATCATAACCGAAGGAAAACCTAACCTTAAGGTGAGTGCATTTAATATAGGAAGATAAGGATGAGGAGATGTATATAAGGATTGTTCAAGGAGGGATAAAAATAAGGATAGGGAGATGGATATAATGATAAGAGAAAGAGGACATGGAAATGGAAGCGATTGCTTTGTTGGAATGAATGATGTCTCCAAGGACTATATCACACAGGAAGATAGATGCCCCCACTCTAGATATGTCATGTGCATGGAAGCATGAAGGATGTAATAGAGAAGGATAGGATGCATGGATAAGGAAGGGATACTGAAGGTAGCATGATGGGTGGATAACAAAGGTAGACGAGTGTGAATGAGGATTAGGATAGTGTGCAGATGAGGGGAATGTATACTAAGAGGTGTCCAAAGCATGTTTATATGTTTTCCCTTATCGTTATCAAGATCACAAGGAGGATGGAAGGATTGGGATAAATGAGATATGCCAAGTAGGATGTGTAAGATAGGTAGGATGGAGGGGATGAATGAAAATGACGTATGGTAAGAAGACGAGTGCATAGCTAGAGGCATAGCAGGAAGCATAGCGGATGAAGGGAATGCATATCATGAAGTTGCCCCCCAAGTGTAGATGGGGATTTATGCATGACGTCTATTTGTTTGGTTTTCATCATGGTACTTATCCAAGGTGCTTGTTTTCCAAGTTTTCACCATTGGACAGATTATTTCTCTTTACTATTTTTTTTGAATTTTTTTTGGATTTTTTGACTTTTTTGGATTTCTTGAATTTTTTGAATTTTTTGGATTTCTTGACTTTTTTGGATAGCATGCAGAAGGAGAGGGATAAGGATAGGGAGGAAAATGAGTGAATTTAGAAGATATGCAATAAGGATATGGATGAAGGACTCAAGCATCAAGTTCTATATGAGGTATTAAGAGCCTAAGTTCGAACTGATTGTTGGATGTTGGTACAACCTTATTAGGAGAAATGGGTTATGCAAGAGGATGAATTAGAGGGATTTGAGAGGGGTGATACATGGGATAATGGGTGGGAGGTTGGAAAGTGTATGGATGGAATGATGGGGTGGATATGTGATGGGGAGATGTGTTTAGGACCAACATTGGCACATATGGTGATGAATGTGAAATGATAGGAGTATTAATGGATGGAGAATGTGGGGATAATGGAGGAGATGGAATAGAGAATTTTGGGACATAGGGACCCAAAATAGATATAGGAGAGGGTGGGTGAAAATGATTAGCTTTTGGATGAGTAATGTTGGATGTTACAAATTTTCCATTTGAAGGCATTGCATCTTTTTTCTTTGGGATCCACATGGTTTTGATCTTTTCTTTGGTGGGCCTTTGTGGCCTACGGATTTGATTTGGATTTAGATTTTTCTTCTCTTTACCATGTATTTTAGAGGGGACATGTGGAGCTTTAGATTCATGTGGATGTTTGGATTTATGTATTTTTACTTTAGCATCCAAAGTGCTTTTAGTAGTAATGGGATGGGTCTGAGGATATGGATGATGTAGAGCAATGGAGGTAAAATTATGAGGATTACGTGTAGATGGAGAATGCATAGGTATGTTCCTTTGTTGATCCCAATTAGGGGAAATGCGAGAGGGATGTTTATGATGGATGACATGGATAGGTGTTGGATTGATGAAAGGATGAGATTGAGGAGGTGATTTTAGGGTATAGGGGCCCAAAATAGATGTAGGACCTAGAGGAATCATGGATAGAGTAGATGGAGGATGGGAGATGGTAGAGGGAGGAGCATAAGGACCCAAAATGGATGGAGAGGATGAAGGAGGAATGTGGATGGTTGTTTTGAGGTGATGTGATAGAGGAGGAGGGATGGCAACTTATGATCCGATGGAGCGATGGGAGGAGCTAGAATTTCTTTTGGAAAAGGCTTGTTGAGGATGTCTAGAGGTTGTACCAACATCTTTAGATTGTGAGTCTTGGGAAATAGGTTCTAGACCTTCAATGAAAATTTGTTCTTTGACTTGGATGGGCTATAAAATACCTTTTTCATGAAGGCCTAGACCTTTCCCTTGATAGTTCATATTCTTGAGCATGTGATCCATGGTAGGATTTGTGTTATTCTAAAAACATGATGCAAGCCCATTATTAGGTGGAGGATGATGGGTGGTAAATACACTGTGTTTTTCTTCTGCAAGGAGGCCATCATGGAAGAATGTGATAGTACCAAGAGGATATGCAAGAAGTGTGGGGACAAAAGTTTTAGGCAATGATGGGGGATCATGAGAGGGATATGATGGGGTAGTGGCATTTGGATGGGTAGTATCAAGAGAGGGATGAGGGAATATGATATGATCTGGATTTGTTGTAGTGGGATCATGTGATGGAGATGGAGATGGAGTAGTGGAATCTTGAATGACAAGGGGATCATTGAATGGAATGGATGGGGGACTGTGATCTTGAGGTGGACTAGATGGGATGGTAGGATCTTGATCTAGAGAAAGGGATATGTTGGAATGCTTTGGATTAGGCTCTTGGCATGACTCATCATGTGTGAGAGGCATGATAATGGAGTCTTGGTGGGACTCTTCAAGTGGGAATATGGAGGGATGGAGGATTCAAAACATTCGTGGGAATGGATTTTAGTGACACTAGGAGTGGAAGAAGTGGATTGGATTTGGGTGTCATTGATGGGTTCAACAGCTCTCAGAGTAGGAGGTGGGTGTTCAATGGATTTGGTAGATGTGGTGGTAGGGGATGGGGGCTCAGTGTATTCAGAGGATGTGATGGTTTTGATGATTTGAGTGGTGCTAGGGGTGGTATCATCAATGATAGGTGTTGGGTGGAGGAGGGTCTCATCACTAATGACCATGGATGATGGGTTGGGATGGCATGATTCCACAATTTCAAGGTGTGGAGTGGGAGATTTATTCCTTGTTATAAGTCCTTGGAGAACTTCTAGAGTGAGAAAATTGAATACTCTAGGCTGAGATGGCATGCTACGAGTGGATGAAGGATTATGGATTGGTGGACTAGGATTAGATGGGGGGATGGGATTGCGTGCAACACTGGGAATAGATGGGGGATTAAGATTAGATGAATGGTTAAGATAGGGGTATTAGAATGGTGAATTAGGACACGAGGATGCGGGAGGTGGATTAGGATGCGAAGATTGAGATGTCAAATTGAGATAGGGAAATGTGGATGTAAAATTAAGATAAGAAGATGTGGATGTTAGATTAGAATAAGTTGATGTGAATGTTGGATTAGGGTGAGTAGACTGGTATGGAAGATTAGGGTAGTTGGTATATGCGGATGAAGGATTGAGATAGGAGGATGTGGATGAGGGATTAGGATAGGAGTATTGTGATGGCCGACTAGGATAAGAGGATGCGAGTGTTGGATAAGAGGATGATGTAGATGAAGGATATGCTAGATATGATGGATATCCCTTGTCAAAGGTAGCATAAGGAGCATGATTAGGCATGGATGAAGACATAACGAGATAACTCAAAGGGGTGATTGGATTTTGGAAAGTAGGTGGAGAAAGCTTACTAGAAATGATAGTGTCAAGGGGATCTATGTCATATTCTTCTTGATCGACAAGACATTCATTATCATTGTTGACATAATTAGGGTTTCCCTTGACCAATATTGATGGAGAATAAGGATTCATGATAATGAAAGGATAAAGAGGATGGATCAAATATTTGGGATGGAAATGGACTAAAGCTCAAATTAGGATTTAGGTTAAGCTCAAATTAGGATTAGATTAAAGCTCAGATTAGGATGATTAGATGATGTGATGGGATTGATTCTGACAGGATGATTATGACACCTAATCTACTTTGAGATGGAAGTAGATTGATTGGGTCAAAGGTGATTAGATAAGGATGCAATTGGATTGGATTGGATAAGATCAATCGATGATTGATAAAATTGAATGATGGATTGGATAGGATGATGAAAGGGATTAGAAAACCCATTCAGAGATTACCCTAGGTGACTTAGGATACTGATTGATCAGATTAAAGGATAAAAGGATGATTGTGGCACCGAATCCACTTTGAGATTGAAAATGGATTGATTAGGCCGATGATAATGATTAACTTAGGATGGATGAAAATCCTAGGCAGATTTTGATGATGACAATTAGATCAGACACTTAATTCATTTTGGATAATAACCCAAGGTGAAAATGATGATTTGATTGGAGGAACAGATGATAAAAATGGACAAAAAAACACTCAAAATGAGTAAATGATTGATCGAAATGGATGAAAAAATACTTGGAAGGAGTAAATGATTTCTCACAACAGATGAATGATTCTCATAACGAGAAGATGAAGATTTGGAATAGATGAAAGATTACTTAGAACAAGTAAACGATTGATTAGGACTATTGAATGAGAGTTTGAAATGATTGAAGGAGGTTTGAAGTGGATGAATGTTTACTCATGTAAACAGATGATTGGAATGATAGAACAAGATTTCAAAATGATGAAAGGAGGTTTGAAATGGATGAATGTTTACTCAAATGATCAAAAAAGAGGGAATAGATGTTCAGAAAGGATGGATGAAAGGTTAAAACGAGTAGAAGATTACTCAGAACGAGTAAAAGAATGATCAAGAGGGAAAAATGACTACTCAAGATGAGTAAACGACTGCTAAGAATAGATGAATGACTCTCAGAATGAGAAGATGAAAGCTCATAATGAATGATAGATTCCTCAGAATGAGTAGATGATTGATCAAAATGGGTGAACAAATGTTTAGAATGAATGAACGAAAGCTCAAATTAGGAGAATGACTCTTAGAATGGATGAAAGGATGAATAGGACAAAATTGAAGAAGATGGAGGGAGGGATCTTAAGATTTGTTTCAATATCCACAGATCTTGATTACAGATGGACTAAAGCTCAAATTAGGATTTTGGTTAACCTTAGATTGGGATTACATTAAAGCTCAGAATAGGATTGTATTGAAGCCTAGAATGATTGGAGGATGTGATTGGATTGATTCTACACCAAGTTCTGAGTTTTAAAGGACGTAAGGTGTTGACAATTAGATTTTTCCAAATTTGGCAATTTTCAAAAGTTGTCAAATTTTGCCATTTTAGGAAACTTCACGGACATACTTTTGATACTCTAATTTTCTTCCAAGAAATACCCAAAAGTAAGATAGGATGAATTTCCAACTAACATCCCAAATTTGAGACATGCATTTTGTGTTATTAACGAAACTGATTTTTCAAAAACTAAAAAAATACTAAATTATGATTTTGAGGGTCAAGATGAAAGTTTGAGGCCCCAAAAATGTGGTGAAATGGGGTTCAATCAACTCAAGGTCAGTTGGGAATCCACATACCACCTCATAGTGCAACCACTTGTAAAATTTCAACTCAAACAGACACCCGAGTCCAAAGTTATGGCCCCCAGAAGTTTCGGCATAAAAATCAAAACTCTCAAAACGAACTCTAGGGGATTGGGATGGATGATTTGATGATGGATATGGACTTTAATAATGTTCTAAGTAGCATTTATGTAATTTTGGTGATGAAATGATGACGTACAAAACAATGCTGATGACAGGAAAATAGGTGCTTGAAATAATTGAACAAAGGGTGGAATGATGAAATGGATGATAAAACTGACTGATCAAGGGTTAGGTCTACCCTTGGGATAGGTCAAGTCTACCCCTAGAGGGTAGGTTTTCCTGTCTAGAGGTCAGGCCTACCTGTGGAGGGTGGGTCTGCCTGTTAGACAAAATCCCATCAAAATTGGCTAAAATAAGCTGGAAAGGGTTGGTTCTGAGGTCAGGTCTGCCCCTAGAATAGGTTAGGTTCACACCTAGAGGGTAGGTCCACGTATCCAGAGGTTAGGTCCACCTATGGAGGGTGGGTTTTCCTATCGAGAGGGTAGGTCCACCTATCAAACAAAATTTGGTCAAAATAGGCTGAAAAGGGCTGGTTCAGATATTAGGTCCACCCCTGGGATGGGTCAGGTCTACCCCTGGAGGGCAAGTCTACTTGTCCAGAGGTCAAGTCTGCCTGTGGAGGGCAGGTTTACTTGTCAGACAAAAATTGGTCAACATTGGCTAAAACAGGCTGAAAAGGGTTGGTTCAAAGGTTAGCTCTACCCATAGAATAGGTTAGGTCTACCCCTGGCTAGGTAGGTCCGCACCTAAAAAAGGTTAGGTCTGCCCCTAGTTGGGTAGGTCTACGCCTAGAAAAGATCAGGTCTACCCCTAGAGGGTAGGTCTGCCCCTGGCTAGGCAGGTCTTCCCTTGGGTGAAAATGGTCAAAAAATAGTTATTCAGGCACATGAAACGAGGAGATGGATGCTCAGAATGGATGGGCGAGTGCTTAGAATGGATGAATGAGTAATCAAAACGAGTAAACAATGACTCAGAATGGATGAATGACTCTCAGAATGAGGAGATAGAGGTTTAGAATGGATGAATGTTTACTTAGAACAAGTAAACAAATGGTCAGGATGACAGAACAAGGTTCAAAATGGATAAAATTGGGGCATTTTATCATATTTTTACATACCAGGGGCAATTTCTTCATCAAATTTTCATTTCATATCTCTTCGGGTCAGTTTCTTCACATCATTATTTTCGAACGATGAATCGACATCTTCAAAATAAAAAAAATTTGAAAAATTCCACAAAAATCAAAAAAAAAAAATTGAAAAATTCCACAAAAATCTAAAAAAAATATTCAAAATATCGATTCATCGTTCTCGGGGGCATACATCTATCAATCAACATTTGGGGAAAATTTCAAAAATTCTTTGAAGTAATGCGTAAAACACATCACTTCAAAGAGGGGCAAAATGTATACACTTAAAAATGGTCATATCACATTGTCTGGTAATTAATTAAATATTTTTAATATTTAATTAAAATCTTTTGATTCTATCTACGTATAAATAAATTTAAATAATTTATTTATATTGTTCATGATTTCATTTCGATTAGATATTTAATCACCTTTTCATATTCATTTCTTAATTAATTAAATAAATGTTACAATTTATTTATATTAATTATCATATAATCTTAGTTTGAATATTTTATTCAAATAAAGATTAAAATATTATAATTCTTCTAAATATCATTTATAATTAAATATTCCAAAATATTTGATTATTTCCTCTAAACCAATATTCATTTTTAAATCATTCCTCCAATTCAATTCAAAAATCTATTCATAAATTAAATATTTCCAAAAATATTTAATTAAATTCTTCTAAAAATTTCAAAATCTTCTAAAGTCACATCATGATTAAATATTACAAAAATATTTAATTAATTCTTCTATAGTTTTCAAAAATCAAAAATCAAATATCAAAAACAATAAATGAAATTAA
The DNA here is from genome assembly GCA_007258455.2 of Sequoia sempervirens. Taxonomy (NCBI): domain Eukaryota; kingdom Viridiplantae; phylum Streptophyta; class Pinopsida; order Cupressales; family Cupressaceae; genus Sequoia; species Sequoia sempervirens. Next base: position 15,244 of record VDFB02176892.1, read on the forward strand.
ATAAATTTAAATATTTATTTAATTTGGGATTTATCTTCAACTCCCGGGAAACAAACAGCCAAAACAGAAAATTAAATTTCTCTGTTTCTGTGCAGGCTTGTTCCCGTGGGTTGAAGACAAGCTTCCATTCTTCTCTCCAACCTCTCAACCTCCTCCATTTTCTTCTCAACCTCTCAATCTCTCACCATTCAAACATACCAGACAATTCACAGCCGTAGATTCTTGCCAGCCGGGATGAAGCCTGCAAAAAATCTATAAATACAGCTGCCGGGAGCTCCAAATCATATAGAATTTTAAGCAAGTAAACTATAGGAAAATTGCAAGCAGCATTAGCAATTCATAGTACATTATCATAGCAATAGCATAGCAATCATAGCAATAGAATAATGATACATCTCACTCACAGCCCCTGTGCATAATCACAGCCCCTGTACATAATTTACAGCCCCTGTCTATAATCATCTGCATTTTCACTTTCATCAGCATCTAGAATAGTTTTCCTTTGCATACTCGTTCTGCAGCAGCCATTTGGAGAAGCTTACATCAATCTGAGAGCCACAAGCTTCAAAAGAATCTCTGTGGATAGAGAAAAATGGGACAGCACTGAAGGATTTTGTTTAAAATTTAGTTCAATTTCTTTAGTTTAAAGTTTCATTTAGTGTTTTATGTTTTGTTTTACATTTCAATTAAGCATTATACACATTTTTGGCGCCCACCGTGGGGCATTTTCCCCTTTTTAATGTTTTGTTTGTAGTTTTTTTTTTGGACAGGTTACAGGAAAAATAGCGAAATAGCGCAGACGACACGTTTTCGGAAGAACACTTCCAGTTTAGCGCCCGTGACTAATCCTTTAGCGCCCTTGAAGTCTGTTTCAGCGCCCGTGACTAACCTTTCAGCGCCCGTGAAGTCTGTTTCAGCGCCCTTGAAGTCTTTTTCAGCGCCCGTGACTAATCTTTCAGCGCCCGTGAAGTCTATTTTAGCGCCCGTGAAATCTGTTTTAGGGCCCGTAAAATCTTTCAGCGCCCGTGAAGTCTATTTCAGCGCCTGTAAAGTCTGTTTTAGCGCCCGTGCAGTCTGTTTTAGCGCCCTTAAAGTCTGTTTTAGCGCCCGTAACGTTTATTTCAGTGCCCGTAATTTGTTTTGCAGCGCAAATTTTTAGAGGATTGTAATCTGTAATCTGTAACTGTAATTTAATTTAACTGATTCCGACGCAGCCGCGGACAGTTAATAATTTTAAGCATAAAATTTAACAATCCTAGGGTAGTCATTTAAGGATAAAATGAAGCAATCCTAGGGTAGACATCTAAAGGATAAAAATTATCAATCCTAGGGTTGACATTTAAAGGATAAAACGAACCAATCCTAGGATAGATACTTTATCTTTCAATTTGGGTTTAAAATCGAATTTTCTTGTTATGTGAAGCAACATCTTCACTTAGTTAGAAAATTTTTATTTTGGTGCTTAATAATTGAACCCTTGTTTGCTTTGTTCTTGGTGATAGGCCTATGCTCTCCCCTTAACTGGGTGATCAAAATGCCAAACTCATCAATTTTCTTTTATGCAATTTACTGTTTTATTAATACCTTGTAGAGAGCCTGCTCTTGTGGGAAAAAGTACTCACCCAAGAGGAACGACTCAAGTGGGTTCAAGCCAAAGCCAGGCTATTCCACCCCACTATAAAATTTAAAGCAAAATTGGGGAAACCCTCTTTTGACGGTAGTGTGCATGATAACCATCCCCAAAGCCTTTGTTCTAAAGGTAGGGAGGTCTCTCGAGGGAGTCTATCATTTGCCGCACCGAACGAAATCCTTACTACGAACCCTAGTGTAGTAACTAACCGAGTCAGTATTCAAACATCATCTCAATCACAGTGCAGGGGAGGGAAGAATCTACCCCCAAGATACTCACCATATAACTGCCAAGGATTGTTTGCTCAGGGGATCCGGTATCCATTTCAGTCACTCTGATGCCTTTGGAAAAGACAAAACCGAGCCCTTTGGGGTGACACGGCTGTGTGGTCGGCCAGTTTTAAGATGTGGGTTGTTGATTGCTATGATGACCTACTTGAGAAACTAAGAGTGAGTCTGTTTGAAGTGCTTGTCATGTGTAAAACCTGTTAAAACAATTTTTGAAAAACATTTTGGTTACACACTTGATGTTTAGCATAGGACTTAAAAACAATTGTTTTCAACTTGTTTGATGTGTTTTCATTACATTAATTTAGATAAAGATCATCCAAAACACTCATTATCATATTGATCAATATCATGTTATGAGATTGGAAATCTACAAAGTTTGTAAAAAAATCCGTTTCCAAAATGATTAAGAAGCCAAAGAAACCTCTCAACCACAAGAAATTATTGAAGAAACAAAAATTCTTATATCAAAGTCGAAAAGTTTTACTTAAATATAGAACTTTTCTTCATAGGTATCATGATTGTGGATGAGTTAACGGGATGGTTGGCGGAATGACGTTGCGAGGCGACCGAGGGGCCGGCTTAGCCGGGGACGCCAACCATAGTCAACGCATTCGTTTCTGTTATATTCCCCAACCCGCAATCGAATATTCTACTCGTCCAAATCAAATTTTGCAATAGAGAATTTAGAATACATTAGGCATCTATCACAAAATCCATCCTTTTACAAAACCATGATCAAAACTTTATAAAGTGCAAAATCATCCTTTTGATCTTTTCCTTATATTCCCACTAACGGGATTTTCATCCTTTCACTTAGAACAACTTAAAGCTATAAGATTAGAAAATTTACATTATAAGTGATAAATTTTCATTCTATTCTGACTCTCCCGTACATACCATCAATTGCACTATTCCTCCTTTGATCAAAAGTAAAGTAAAATTTGGAGTAAAATCTATGCCTATTCTCACAAGATCTCAAAAACAAATGGAAAAAGACGAGGGAGAAACTACAACTAGTAAAATGGGAGATCGAAATGAAAAAGAAGAAGACACATTTAATCTTGATGAGATAACGGAAGAAAAGCTTCAAGAAGCAGAACAAGATCCTCAATTCCATACTCTTATGGAAAGAATCCTAGAACGTAACAAAGCAAAATATTTTCTTACATTAGCTAATCAAGGAGCTAAGTTGCCTCACACCTTTGACATAGAGGGGATTAAACAAAATCCTAAAAATCCTCCTAATGACTTTAGTGCTCTTAACAGCCGGTCTAAAAAATTACAAGAGACAAATAAAGAAATGCAAGGAGGTACAACAAAAAATATGTTTGGAAGACATATCTCCTTATCCATTTTGATAGGGTAAATGATCCCGGCCTAAAACATTGCGAAATTCTAAGTATGATAGGTATAATAGAAAAGCCCGATCCCATAGACCATGTTAGGGATTTCTGAAACATGAATCTTGAATTCACCTATGATGATACTTACTTGATGCGATTATTTCCACGAAGTCTAGGTGTACAATCCATGGAGTGGCTTTCAAAAATCACTCCACCTATCAAAACTTTTGAGGAATTGATAAATCAGTTTATCTCACAATACTCCTACAACATTCAACATCAAATAATAATGCTTGATCTTTGTAAAGTGAAACAAAAAGTAGGAGAACCCTTTACTACATTTTTACAAAGGTGGAGAAGGTTATTTGCACGATATTCTCGTCCTATTCCTGAAAAGGAAAAGATGGATATCTTTATCAATAGCCTTGATCTAGAATTAAGCTATAGGCTTAACCTTCATTGTCGTCATAACTTTGAAAAACTAATTTGAAAATGCAATCACTATTGAAGGGGCCTTGGATTTAAAGAGTGATAAAAACTTGATAATCCAAAGTACAACAAATCAAAACAACGATAAAACAAGGTTTTGGAATAGAAACAAAAATGCTGTTAATGATGGTATAGTGGATGCAAATAATTTACGAACAAGACCATCCGTTTTCAATCTATCAAGTGCTCCAAGAAACAATTCACAAGGAAATACAATTCAACAAAGAAACAACAATCAACAAGGACAAATTTCCAAGCAAGAGAACATGACCAGTAAAATACCAATCAAAATGCATTAGTAATTTCAATAATAATCTTAGCAATACCAAAATATCAAATCATCTAGACCTCCATTCTTTTCAAATCGATAGAATTTTACCACTTTGGGTCAATCTCTTGAGTCTGCTCTCAAGGAGCTTCTTGATAGTAAGGTTATCACTTTACCACCACAAAGAGATTATGAGCCACGAGTCAAACCACCATCATGGAATGACTCGTATTATTGTAATTATCATCGATGTAAAGGTCATAGAACAAACAATTGTCAAGCTTTGAAAAATCTAGTACAAGATTTAATTGACAATGGTACCATTACAATTGAGGGACATCATACCAATGATGATCATCAAGTATTCAAAGATCCTTTGCCAAACTACCAAAAGGGGGAAACATCGGATACCAAAGCCAAAAGCATACATAATGTTGAAGACAATATAATCTGCCACATTCACGCAGATGATAATCGGATTAATGTTATTAAAATCAAAGGAAAACAAGAAATATCAATAGGTTAATGTAACAACAAGAGGTCAAGCAAAGGTTGTTTTAAAAGGAAGTTCATCTAAAACAACTATTTCTTCTCCAACTTAGTATAATATGGTTGATCAATTGAGAAAAACATCATTCAATTTCTATTCTTGAACTTCTTAAAATATCCTCTCCCCATACACAAGAATATTTTAGAAGAAGCGCTTGTGAAAACAACTATTGATACTGATCTAGATGCAAATAGATTTCAAGCCATGGTGGGACATTTGTCTTCCCCCACTTGTCTTTCATTTTCCGATAAAGATGATGCTTCTATGACACATCCACATAATTCCTCGCTTTATCTTGAAGTCATGATCCATAAACATCGAATTAGACGTGTCTTAATAGATGGAGGAGCCGGTTTGAATATTTGTACCTTAAAATTAATAAATGCCTTAGGAATTTCAGAAAATGAAATTGATCCAAGAAGGAAGATAACCATCAAGGCATATGATGATGAAGAAAGAGCTTCTAAAGGATTAATATTACTACCTATCAGAGTGGGACCTATTGTGAAGAATACCTTTTGTCAGGTTCTAGATCGGGATCTGTCTTATAATATACTTTTGGGTCGTCCGTGGATCCATGATATGCAAGCAGTACCATCAACATATCATCAATGTATCAAGTTTCCATATGATGGACAAGAAATAACTATACAAGCTGGTCTGTTGATAGTACTAAACTTGTTCCAATCTTAGGGTGAGCCAAGATGTCTTTATTGCCACACAATGAAAGCTCTTGTCGTTTCTTCTTCCAATTTACAAGTTCAATTGCAAGAATTGACAAAGAATCTTGATACTAAGCTGAAGTTTAAAGACAAAGGGGTAGGTGAATATTCACTATCTCTTTCTACTTTACCTTCTTCTCCAAGATCACATGGTTTACCAACTTTATCAAATCAAAAGATTGCAACCGCTTCTACATCTCAAGCTTCCGTGCCAATCACAAAGTTTGATGGAAAATTCATTAGAGCAAATACCACTGAAGAAGAAGCTGAAGATAGGGACATCCTAAATTGGCTATACAAAGATGAAGATGAATCTCTCTTGCACATTAAGTTGCCTAAAGAACAATATGGTAAGGGGTATGCTATCATGCAAAAGATGGGTTATGAAGGGAGTGGTCCTATAGGGAAACGAAGAGAAGGAATTGTGGAACCAATTCAACCTATCTCAAAGCATTCAAGTGATAAAAATAGGACTTGGATATGGTAAAGATAAAAGAAGAAATCACTTCTATGAGAGACATCATTAGTTCATGAAGGAGAATGCATTAATGAGATAAATCCTCATGAATCGGTTTTCAATTGCAAAATAGTTCAGGATACTGATTCTAATGAATATGAATGGGGACACCATTTATAATGATGGTCTGGAGAGGATAAACAAAGTTGATATTATGCACAAATATGCACCTGTTCTTATACAAGGAGAAGGGTCAAGGCCTCCACTCGATTATATTTTACAAAGCGATCATGACTCAAGTGAGGAAGAATCAGATTCTAACGAGATTGATAATCAACAGGAGAATACCATCATAGACCTTGTTTACCATGAGGATGACAACCACATCATGACTTTGACAATTCAAGACCTTACCCAACCTAATGATCCTATGCCTTTAGTTTATCCAGAACTTATAGATTGGGATATTGACGCACCTATCCACATTCCTACATTCAGTAATGATGAAGATGTTATAACTTTCCTTTGTTCCTCAAATGAAGAAAATAATTGTTTCATTCAAGAATCTTATACTCATGATTTTGACAAAGAGAGTGTCAAGTCTCTTAGCTGCAAAATAAATGAAATAAAAGATGGATCTATTGGTGAAAGCGAAAAAGGCGTTAGTAGATCAAACAAAGGAAAAATAAAGCGAATCTGTGATGAAAACGCAGAAACGCACTAAAGATGAGAAACGGCCTCTTCCCAAGTATTATCATGAAAGATCTTCTATTTTGATTGAACCAACAGAATCAATCAACATAAGTACAGCAGAGCAGCCAAAAGTTTTGCAAATTGCAGCATCATTAACAGTTGAAGAAGTCAAGAAATTCATGCAATTCTTGAAGGATAATCAAATTAACTTTGCTTGGTCATATGCTGATATGCCAGGGTTAGATCCTAATCTGATAATGCATCATTTATCTATGAAACCTGGGACAAAGCCTGTAAAGCAAAAGCTTAGAAAAATGCATCCAC
>VDFB02176893.1:0-22187 GCA_007258455.2 Sequoia sempervirens
TTTCCTCTTGACCGGTGTAATAAATCTGATTCGATAGGATGAACTGGGTTAAAGGAAACTTTCCCTCTTTCACTTTAGATTTTCTTTGATTTCCTTACTTAAGTTTTCCTATGACCCTTGATGGTGGCGAACCCTATTGTAGCACATTTCTGGGTTTGTGTCTTGTATTTTGAAGTCATTGGTTGCTGGTATATTACAGTGAGTGGAGTCTAATGATTTGTTCAATGGTTATGTAGTTTGATAATCACCCTTGTTTAGTTTTCGTCGCCTTCCCCTACGTTTTTACCTTGGTACTGGAGAATGTGGTTTATTATTGAGCTCATTATGTTGCAATCAATTTATATGCACCCATTCTTTATGCTTTGTATTGAAGAATGATAGGAATATGTTGGCTTAATATATTATTGAAGGCTTCGATGTAGTTTCATTTTGATGGGTTTGTTTCATTGAGTATTGCTTTCGTTGTTGCTTTTCTTGCATACCATGAGATGACATTGTTTTGTGAGAAAATCACGCACCATGTCTATGCAGGTCCCATCGTTTCTTTGTGGTCATTTGTTAAACTCTAATGCATCTGTTAATAAGATCTTATGTCAGACTTATTGATTTATCCTATAAGCGGTTACGTTTTGACAATTATATTGACTCATTATAGACCAACCAAGATAGAGCCTCAATAGTATTGAATAGTAAATGTTTTGAAAACTGGAATATTCCCTGTCGTCTTCTTCAGCCAATCCAATCTCTCCTAAACTTTGAATAGGTCTCCTGTGGCTATGAATATGATCTGCTTCACACCTTCCAATCGCATTTTATTGACAGTTTCTAAATTTTGTCCAAGATATACCATTTGTGCATATCCCAGGCAATCATAACATTCAATAGACCACATTCCTCTCTAGCATTCTGACAAACAGTTCACTGTCTTACTTAAGCGACCTGAATAAGTATATAGGAATTGCTTGAACATAATAGGAGGTTCAGGGTTTAAATAATCTCTCTGACTTCAATATCATCATGTTCCAACTGTGGCATTTGAACTTAATAGGAAATGTTAAAGAATTAAATAACCTGCTTGATTCTGCTGATAATCTATCGCCGTTGCAGCACTTGAAATTCTTTTTTTAACAAAGCAAGAAGATGGCGACATTTCCAAATTCCAACAATCACTTTCTAATAAACTTGGCAATCTGTTACTGTTACAGCGTTGCGAGTTGAGGCATTCTACAGAATTAAGTAGCCTCCCTGAAAACCATTGGCGATCCATCACAGCTGCAACTTTTAGATTTGCAAAGGTGTATTAAATAGCTCTCTGATTTCATTTGTCAAACTATCTCAGCCGCATACTTAAATTTGTCTTCCATTATCTTCAGAGAATTTGCATAGATAGTAGAATATGCATTAGATTCCTCTCCAATCGAGTTTGTTTAGTGTGAATCCTCCAGCTGACTGTCATGTTGTAGTCTCCTTTCGTCCGCCATGCTTTTGCTGCTTCCAATTTCATTGTGTTACTGTTGTCTGGACAGGGTATTAGTTGTTGTTTTAAAAACTCTTACAATTTTTACATTGCTCTAATCAATAGCACTTTAAGAGATTTGTATTCTGTTCAAAATCCAACAAAGGGCTCAATATAGCCGTGCCATGTTAGGACACATTTTATCTAAGCCAGCGCCTCCCATTTCTTATTCCTGATTCATTAATAATTTAATTTATTTCCATAGCTTTGAATCATTGTTGTTGTTATGCTTTACTTGGGCCAACTATTCTGGATTGAATAAGGCTTTAGTGCATCTGCCAACATTATCATGCTTTTATTCATCTCCTTAACCTTTGTGCATGACAATGCTCTGGTAAGTTTTGCCACTGCAACCATTATTATTTTCTTGGTTGGTCTAAAGCTGAATCTCATGTTACTTGAATTTGGGATGTATCTTCTCAATGTAAACTCTATCTATTCACTAATAAATATAGGAGTTGCAATTTAGTCTGCTCACTCTCAAGCTCAAAGTCAGGTTTGAACAAATGAATGTATATAGATTTTAATTATATCAGTTCAAATCTGAAGGTCTAAACATAGATAAATCAATGAATCATTGTCTCCCTTATTATATTCCTTATTATATGGAGTTTTATCATAGATAATATATTTTATTAATAGTGAAGTATGATATCTCTATTAAGGAGAAATAATAATTTATAATCAAAGAAATTTAATTGGAAAATCAAAGATAATATCCATATCTAATTGACCTTAGAGTAAAAGATTGTTATTGTATAAGGGTAGAAGTGTTAATTTATCTTTATGTAGGTATTTGTATAATTTGTGGATGTATGAGGATTATTTTTAATTGATATGTTAAAGATGGTCTTTTACCAAGCTAGTTGGTGCTAATAGTTTAAAAGTATAATTCCACATAATATTATTGTCATATTATAATTTAATATTTCTATCTATTGAGATTATTACTATTAAATCGATATTTTGAATAATTGAACTCAGGATAATAATATTTCATTAAATTTTAGTTGTAGTTGATTGGCTATCTATAGTGTAAGGAACAACAATAACAATTAAGCAATAACCCAAGCAGGTTGTTTCGAAAAGTGAAATTCATGGGTGTCGTAGTTGCTTGTTCGTGTTGGTGATTATTATGATTTGATGTTTTATCTTGACGTGACTTTTCCTTGAGTTGATTTTGGCTGGGATTCCGTTGAATATCTTGAAGACTTGGATGTTTTGATGAGTATGACCTTTTTGGTTTATTTTGATTTGACGAGTTTTATTCTTTGGGTTGGTGTTGAAGTTGGCTTGAAGCCCATATCTTTGACAAACTCTTGTTGCTTCATTTTACCGTTGTTTGTGGGTTGTCATTCTTTTGGCTTCCAGAGGCTTGAGATTATTGTCAGTTGATGTTCTCTCTTTATGTGCCCTTGATGAGGCAAGTGTTTTGATATCGTGATTTTAAAAGGGTTGTACATGAATTGTTGAGACATTGATTATGTGTTATAGCGAGATGGTTAATGCCTCGCATAGTTTGGTCTTGAGATTATTTGTTTTTCGGTTACAGTACAACCCTTGCCTGCTTTGAGATATGTTAGGGGTCATAGGGAGAGTGGCTCTTCATGGGCGCCGGTGCCTCAGGATGAGGAAGGGCTCAGGATAACCCACGAAAGAGTAGTTAAACAAGTGATAACCTAAACAATAGAATTTAGAGGGTTGGGTAGTTTAAAAAACACAAGATAATAAAACATTGGATTCCTCGGTTATGCACTAGGGCTACCATAGACTAGTGAGAGGACCGGTGAAGGCCGTGGTCGAAAGTGCCGCTAGCCCCATCCTCACGATTATCGGCTCCGGTGATTAGCTAACCTATGGTGTCGGGCTTAGGATAGGAAGGGCCGTGGAGATCCATAGATGGGTGTCGGTGCATCAATTGGAGGGCGTAACACCTCCTTTTTGTACTCGGATAATCAGGCAATGTTTTCCTATGTTATGCTTCGATCATGTTAACATGTGAATTAATGATGCTTTATGCTTTGATTATGTTAATAATGTTAGCTTTGTCAGTTAGTGATATTGTATTGGTGAAGGGGACGGGGTTGTATCACTCGCTTGTGAGTGCCCTATGATTCTGAGATTTCCTCTTCACGGTGTGTCTGATCATATTATGTATATATGCACATTCGACATGCTCTTGGTTGCAGGTTGGCAGGTACATGACATCGACTCCACCTGGTTTCCAGGTTTGAGCGTGTCCATTGACCAACGGAAATTATTTGGGAGATAGTAGCTAGGTTTTCCGAACCAGGTCGTCACCCTAGTCGTAGCATGTTGTTGGTTTGTCGTCGGGGCCAGTTGTTTTAACCTGGTCGGTTCCCCTCGAGTGTTTATTTAATTTCAAGTTTAAGTTTATGAAAGGACTTGCGTAGTTTGATTAATGATTAAATGTGTTTAGTTGCAAGCTATAAGTGATTAAATAGCTTTTGGAATTAGAAATGATGAATGTTTTGTCTTATTGATATGTTGGAAAATTAGTGTTTAGTTAATTAATTTAATTGAATTAATAAAATAATCTAATTTCGAATTAGACTTATTTTATTGATAATTTGAATTAATTGTGTGAATTAATTAAATTATCCCTTTTGAATTAAAAGTGCTAAAAGTTTTAAATGCTTTTGTTGAAAGAAAATGTTAAAATGTTTGGAATTCAATTTGGAATTAGAAAATTGTTTAAAGTTATTAAAAATTCAAATATTTCTTATGCAAAGACTTTGGGGTAAAAAGGATATTTTCTGAATTAGTTGACTTTTTTGGAAAAGATATTTGTGTTTGAAATTTGAAATTGGAATGAAATGTTGATTTGAATTTGAGTTCAATTTTAATTAGAATTTGAATTTAATTAGAATTTGAATTTGAATGTGAATTTGGGGAGTTGGAGAAAAATGATATATTTTGTTTTAGGGTTTTCTTTCATTTCTCCATGGATTCTTGGTTTTGAATGTTTTGGTGGAGAAGCTTGGAGGAGGCAAAAATGGTGGAGTTGAAAGGGTGCTTGAAGATCTCCATGGGTAAAGCTTGCTATTTTGGGAGGAAACACAAGGTTCCATCAATTCTTCCTCATCTCTTTTGCTCATTTGGATGATTGAAAACATAGTGATAGATTCAATGGAAACTCATGGTAAAACTCTTAAATTTGGTAAATGGTAGAGAGTGTTGGAATTGAAATCAAACATGAAGTTTAAACCAAGTTATGGAAAGGAAACCCAAGAAAATTCAATGTTTAATCTAGTTTTGAAAACCCATTTGCTTATTTTGAAATAAGTTTTATTTTGAATTGGGGGTTTGGATTATTGTTTCAATTTGAATATGAAATCAAATTTTGGGGTATGGGTATTGTGAATACCACCATTTATTTTGGTATATGAAAATACCCACAAATATATATATTCATATATTTGTGTTTTTAAGAAATTTTATATTTCTGGTAAAATCTTTTAAAAAGTTATGTTTTCGGGTCTGGTAAAAACGCAGAGTTTTAAATAATATTAATTTTTTTTTTTTGTTTTTGGTGCTGGGGAGGCTAACCCCCACCACCACCACCGGCCGCTGCCGCCGCGTGGAGGCGCTCTCACTGCGGTTTACACGCTATACCACCGCATGCATACCGTAAAAGTGAATACGTACTCATACCGTATACGGGCTGTGTGTTTACACAGCCATCACCATGGAGGCGGGCATTGTACACAAACACAACAAGGAGTGTGGGTCAGTGGTTCTCGGCTTCCGGGCCGCAAATTTTGTCCTTTCCTTCTAAAAAAAATTTGAAAGTTCTCTTTATTTCGCTTTAGGTTTCGGCAACATTATTTTATATTATATTTTTATATAATATTTATAATATTTAATATTATATATTATATAAAATATAATGTATTTAATATTCAGTTATTTAATTAAATGAAATTTGGTTTAAGATTAAAATATATTTTAATTCTATTTGTTAAATCATAAGGTTTTTTTAGAAATGTTTAATTGAATGATATAAGTTATTTGATATATTTTTAAATATTGAGGGTTTTAAATTACTTGTTAAAATAGTAGTTGTTAAATCAAATATAATTGTATATGAAGGTATATTCAAACTTGAATATTTGTTGTATTCGACCTGTCATTATGCTTTTATATTTAACTGTATGGATTTCGCAGTGGTGGTTTATTCTAATTAGATGCGTTAGGGGTATCATAGTCCAAATGTCTTAAGACGATTATCGTCGTGCCTTAGCGGCAAGAGTGGAGTTTAGAAAATCTTATTTTTTATTTGAATATTGATTTTAGTTGATGGAGTAACCTATGTTACAAAATGGATTAAGTGATTTAATTGAAATGTTATTTATTAAATACCTTGAGTTTGATTATGTTAGTGAAACTTAGGGAGAACGGTGGATTTAAATTTTAACTAGCAGCTGCATCAATAAAGTGTTGATTATGAATATGGTACGAAATTTAGAGTAAATGATCTGTTCTTTATGTGTTCCAATGTCGTGATTAGAAATGAGATCAATTGACTAGATCAATGCAAGTCATGAAATCTGTGTTTGAATGGATTTGAGAAATCTGAACATTGGCTTACCTATGTGTCTGAAATGTTTTCAATGTTTAATTGTATGCTTTCGAGGTTGTGAAATGAGAGTGAATGCTTTGTGAATCTTCCTGATATGGGTTCATTTATTGTTAAGAGTGGTTATTCGTGATTTTTTTATGATTGTTGACTTTAAGTCGTTTCTTGTTGGTCATGTAAGTCTTCCAGCCGTGTTTCTTGAGATGATGCTATGTCTCTTATGTTTGGCTTTGGCTACCTTGGATTATGTGTGAGTTAAGCTCAAGTGGTTACCTGGTTCTTTGAACGGGTTGTGTGACCTTGTGATTCATGGTTCAATCGAGTTTCAGTTGTTTTGTGGGTTGTTGTTATGTTAGTCAACCTTGTGTTAGCCTTGGGTAGTGCACGTTTTGGTTTCAGTTTTGGACATCCGTAGTGATGTGATGCCTGTTGAGGTGTTTGGTTATTTGTGATAAATGTTAGTGCATTGTCTACCCTTGGCATGTGGTTGAGTTTTGTGTTGTCGATAGGGGAGTGGCTTTCAACGAGCGCCGGACCCAAAGTGGTACCAGGATAACTCGTGTGAGAGTCGGTTAATTAAGTGAAAATTAAATTAACTTACTAGGGAGAGAGTAGCTTTGAACATTAATAAGATAATTTAGCCTCGCTCATTGGCTCAAGGGCTTGTACGAGACTTGAGATGAGTCGGGAAGGCCTGGAATGGCAAGATCGTTATCTCCCTCTTGTACGAGATAATCGACCATGAGCCGGGTGTGCATGTGGGGCCTAAGTCGATTGAGGCTCGTGATATCCCAGAGGGGGGCCGACCTTGTAGGAAGACTTGCCAGGAGATCCCATGAAGCCTTTGCGATGACACTCCTCCTATGATAGCAGTCGGTATGGTGTTGTACCGTTGGGTTATTTTGTACAGTGATGGTACTCGATTTTGTACTCTGGAAGCATTGTAACCATTGTGTTAAGTGATGTGGGTTTTGTCCTTGTTTCAGTTCAGTGTATGTGTTATCTTGTGTCTAGAGGTGCATGGTCTTGTCTAGGAAATCCTTGTTACTATCTCCTAGCACGGAGGGAGTGGGGCCTTTGGGTTCCACGTGGTCGGGAGGCGTGCATTTCTTTTCCGTTGGTTCTTCTTCATGTTCGTGAGTTCGTGATTTCCAGCTGGAGAGCTCGTGGGAATCAGTGGCTTCTCTTGCCTTGTTCTTTTAGTTCTTATTGTACTTTAGTTACCCCTCATTTGTATCGAGGCGGAATTTGTAATTGTAATCTTGATTATTGGATTTACCTCATTCGGGGAATGAGTGATGTAACCTTATTGTTAAATGTTAAATTGGAATCTTGAGGTAATTATTTATCCTTGTTGTAATTTATCTTGAATGGAATGTATGTTGTTTCATTTCCTTAAGTGATTAATGTTTCGGTTTATGTTAATGTTATTTGTTGTTGGGTTTATAAGTAATCTTTGTCTCGTGGCCTTAGAGGATGTTGGCAATATGTATTCACCTTGCATGTTATGGGTACTTAAACAAAAAAAAAAATTGGTACGTTTAAGTAGTGAATTGCAACTTCCTCTAGGTTTGCGTGGCGGGGCATTACACATGGTATCAGAGCCTAGGTTTAAACACTGGGAACTCTGGGATTATGTTGGACCCATTATGTTGTAAGTTGTGTAGGTTTATACTCTGGGCACTATGAGCCCATTGTATTGACCTAGTTGTTTTCTCTTTCGTGTTGTTTTCCTTTTTGGGTTGATTTCTCTTGTTTGCTGGGAAGTTGTCGTTAAGTGGTTTTGGTCCAATGGTGCAGGAAACTAGTGGAAAGTGTAGGATCCTCGGTGTAGTGCGCAATGCACCGATATCCTTTCTATTGGAAGAATGCATTATGGACGATTGTGTTGTGTGTGATTTTGAGATGTTGTGTGTGGTGGACGACAATAAGTTTGTTGTTGCTTCCACCCTTGCATGTCTTTTGTTGAATGCTTTTGTGAGGGTTAGGCTCGCAAGCCTACCAAGAGGTGTGTTTTGTTTGGATTCCTCATCGCTTGGCTTTTCGTTGTGTAAAGGGTTGAAACCCTTGAGTGAATTCTTGAGTGTGGTTGTAGTGTGTTTGTTGGGTGTATTCCAAGTGCTTGATATGGCAAGATAGTCATAGATCTCTTTCCTTGAGTGCCTTAGTATGGCATTTGTATCTTATGAGAAAATGTTTAAGTATTCATGAAGGTTTGTTTCTTAGGTCAAACCTTGGGTAAAGGACCTAAGTCCCCAAGTTGTATTCATATTTATGAAAAAGGTATAATATGAATAGAAAACTATTTTGTAGTATGTAAAAGTTTAGAGAAATAAAGGATTAGTGAAACAGTTGCATGTTAAAGATAAATGCATTATAGGTGCATATGTTGTTGGTGAGGCTTATAGTCCCCAACTTTATTGTTTAATCTTAAGAAATCATGTTGATGGTTAGATTATTGTACCTAGATTCAAAATGCAAAATGTTGAACGAATGTTGAAGTGATAATGTTGTATATCTTGTCTAAAGTAAACTTGTAATGATATTGATTTATATGTGATCTTATGGAGTTTGTGATAGGGGAGCTTGCAGGCTTCCAGGAGTAAGCCTGACCCTAGGGGGGGAGGATGTAACACCCCTCCTTTTTGTGCTCTGTTAATCAGGCAATGTTTTCCTATGTTATGCTTCGATCATGTTGCTAATACGTAACGAATGTGGATGCTTTTATGCTTTGATTATGTTAATGTTAGCTTTGTCGGCTTAGTGATATTGTATTGGTGGAAGTGGATCGGTTGTATCACTACAAGCAGTGCTCTTACTTATTATGAGATTCTCCTTTCAATGCAGGTCCGATCATATTATGTAAATATGCACGCCTCGACATGCCTTTGGTTGCAAAGTTAAGGTGCATACTTATGATCGACCCACCGGTTTCCAAAGTTTGACCGCGGGTCCATTGATCAACAAAATTAATTGGGAGATAGTGGAAGCTAGGTTTCTCCTAACCCGTAGTCAGCTTCACCCTAGTCAGAGCGTTGTTGTTGGTTTGGTCGCCGGGCCACGAGCCTTAACCTCGGTCGGTTCCCTCGAGTGTTTTATTTAATTTCAAGTTTAGTTTATGAAAGGACTTTATGAGTTTGAATGTAATGATTAAATGTGTTTAGTTGCAAGCCATAAGTGATTAAATAGCTTTGGAATTAGAAAATGATGAATGTTTCCTATCTTTGGAGATGCTTTTCGAAAAATTCAGTGATTAAAGTTAATTACCTATTGAATTAATAAAATAATCTAATTTCTCAATTAGGACTTATTTTATTGATAAAATCTCTTGAATCTAATTGGTGTGAAATCTAATTAAATTACCCCTATGAATTAAAAGTGTAAAAGATTTAATTATTTTGTTGAATGTAAAGTGCTAAAATAATTTTGAATTCAAATTGGAAATAGAAAATGGGTTAAAGTTATTAAAAAAATTCAAATATTTTCTTATGCAAGACTTTGGGGTAAAAAGGATATTTTCATAAATAGTTGACTATTTGGTAAAAGATATTTGTGTTGAAATTGGAATTGGAATTTGAATTTAGTTTGAATTTGAATGAGAGTTGCATTTGTATTTGAATGTAATTAGAATCTGAATTTGAATTAGAGTTGAATTTGAATGTGAATTTGGGGAGTTGGAGAAAAAGGATATATTTTATTTTAGGGTTTTTCTTTCAACCTCTCCATAGAATTCTTGGTTTTGGATTTTGGGTGGAGAGGCTTGGAGGAGGCTAAGATGGTGGAGTTGAAAGGGTGCTTGAAGATCTCCATGGGTAAAGCTTGCTATTTTGGGAGGAAACACAAGGTTCCATCAATTCTTCCTCATCTCTTTTGCTCATTTGGATGATTGAAAACATAGTGATAGATTCAATGGAAACTCATGGTAAAACTCTTAAATTTGGTAAATGGTAGAGAGTGTTGGAATTGCAATCAAACATGAAGTTTAAACCAAGTTATGGAAAGGAAACCCAAGAAGATTCAATGTTTAAACTAGTTTTTGAAAACCCATTTTGCTTATTTTGAAATAAATTCTAGTTATTGAATTGGGTTGGTATTATTTTTGCAATTTGGGCATTAAATCAAGTTTTGGGTGTATGTTTTTTATGAATACAACCATTTACTTCAAAAATGGGTGATACCCACAAATATATATATTCTAATATATATTTGTTATTTTTTTTTAGAAAATCTTAAATTTTGGAAAAACCTGGAAGTCTCTGTTTTTTTTCATTTTGAAAAAACGCAGGTTTTATTTTATTTTAAAATTTGTTTTTTGGGAAGTGGGAGAGTCAAACCCCACCCCGCGCCGCCATGGCCGCCCTTGAAGCGGCTGTGTCTGAAAGCACACGGCCGCCCGCCGCTGTAGGCGAACGTATTACACCGCACCACTGAGGGCGCTACCTCCGCCGCCCGGCAGGGAGGCGGGCGCTGTGCGCCTAGCGCACAGGCTTCGCCGCCCGACCGGGGGGCGGGGCTCTGTGTGTGGAGCACACAGGCTCCGCCGCCATGGCGGCGAGGCCCTGGTGCCAGGGCTTCGACCCTTTGCCCTTTTTAAAAAATAAAATAAATCAAAACAAAAATAAAATAAAATAATAATAATGCTTTTTAGTTTTTAAAATGTTGGTTATTGTTATTTAACCTAACTTTTGTATATAAATATAATTTATATTATATATATATATATAATAATTCATATTGTATATATTTTATAAAATATAATATATTTTAATATATATATGAAATTTAAGGGACTTTAGTAGAAGCTCAAAATATATTTTATGATTAATCATGAGGATTTAAAAGTAGGAAATGATTAGAAAATAAAATATTGTTTTATTTGATATATTTTATTCAATGAGAATTTAAATTTAAAGTGATATAAATTATTTTATTGCAAATAAAATATTATTTAGTGGGTATATTTAAATAATGTTAAATGTTAAATTAGAACTTTTAAACGACCTTGTGATTATTATGATTGTGGAATGGAGAGTAAATGATGAGTTTATTTGTTAACTTAAATGTTTTTTTTATCAAGTGATTCATCTTTAGTATGTGATCATGGAATTTAGAGAGAACGGTTGATTTAAATTTTAACCAGATAGCTACATTATTAAAGTGTTTTGATTATGAGTATGGTCGTGAAATTTAGAGTAAATAATCTGTTCTTCAAATTTTTCAACGTCGTGAAAAGAAATGGGATCAATTGATTGGATAAATGCAAGTCATGAAACCTGTGTTTGGGTGGATTTAGGAAATCCGAATTTTAGTTTATTTAATTGCTTGAAATACTTTTAATGTTTATTCGTTCTTGTTCGATGTTGGGAGTATAGAGTCATTGTTTGAAGTCTTCCGGAGAGGGGATTTGTATTTTGTTGTGGGTTGTCTTTATGAAAGTCAACTTTTGGTGTGTCGTATAAAATATGCATAGTTATACCTCGTGGATCACCCGGTTTTCACGAACAGGGATTTGTGCCTCCTTGGGTGTAGGAGAGGGTAATGTGTTTTGGTTTCCTCCAATGTTGGAGTGGGTTTTGTACGTGGTTTTCCTCCAGTGTTGGAGTAAGTTCCGTGCTTTGTTTCCTCCTTGGTTTGGAGAGGTCGTGTTATCTAGTTTCTTCTTGTGGGTGTGTTGTCGATAGGGGAGTGGCTCTTGGTGGGGGTCCGGCACACAAAGGGGCGCCAGGGTAACTCACCTAGAGTTTAACTAAGTGATAATTTAAATGAATCAATGGGGATCTTTCAAACTAATAAGATAATGAATGCCTCTCTCGTGAAGCAAGTGAATGATAAGGCTCGAGATGAGATGAGACGCATAGTTTTGCATGAGGGTCCGACGCCGGTAGAGGCAAGCCAGGGTAACCCAAGATGGGGGTCCGGTAGCCTAGGAAGGTTGAGCTAGGGTAACTCATGGCAATTTATGTATGACACTTTTCCTATGTCGACAGTTAATCAATTATTGTGTAATGTACATGATCATTGTTCTCTGAAAGCATTGTAACTTCGTGTTAAGTGATGTTGTGACTGTTGTGGCTTAATGGCATTGTGGTTGTAGATGTTAAGTGGCTTTGTGATTGTAGTTGTTTCAATTCAGTTTTTGTGTAAGCCTGTGTCTAGTGGTAGATGATCTTGTCTAGGAAATCCTTGTTACTATCTCCTAGCACAGAGGGAGTGGGGCCTTTGGGTTCCACGTGGTCGGGTGGCGTGCATCTTTCTGTTGGTTCTTCTTCATGTTCGGGTGCTCGTGATTTCCAGCTGGAGAGCTCGTGGGAATCAGTTGCTTCTCATGCCTTGTTCTTTTAGTTCTTATTGTATTTTATTACCCCTCATTTGTTTCGAGGTGGAATTTGTAATTGTAATTATGAGTGTTGGACTTACCTCATTCGGGGAATGAGTGATGTAACCTTATTGTTAAATGTTAAATTGGAATCTTGAGGTATTTAATTATCCTTGTTGTAATTTATCTTGTATGGAATGTATGTTGGTTCATTTCCTTAAGTGCATAATGTTCAGTTTATGTTAATGTTATTTGATGTTGGGTTTTTAAGTAATCTTTGTCTCATGGCCTTAGAGGTTGTTGGCAATATGTATTCACCTTACATGTTATTTGTACTTAAACAAAAAAAAAATTGGTACATTTAAGTGGTGAATTGCAACTTCCTCTAGGGTTGCGTGTGAGGCATTGGGGGTTCGATGGAAATCCCAAGGGTTCCTTGAACGGGGTTCTCAGATGGGGAATGGTGGGAAGTTCATTGAATGGGTTTGCCCAAACCCTAGTTCTAGCGAAACCCAAAAATGATTTTTTTTGCCATGGGATCATTTTTTTCAACTTTTCCTTCCTCACTCCAATTGTAAACCACTTTTGTGGGTTCATCCTAAACATAGATTTTTTGTTTCTCGGGTGCTTTTGAAATGTTAGTAAGAAAATCAAATCTATAAAATTATTAGAATGACTGCAAGAATTCACTAAAGAAGAGTTTAAAGAAGTTTTTGAAGAAGTAAGAGAAATAGAATAAGATTAAGAAGAGATAAGTGTCTTAGAACTAGGTATTGTTTGGAAATCGATAATAAATTCATCTAACATATCAAGTTCATCCTTAGAAAATTCATTATCAAATGCATGGAAATTTTGGAGAAAGAGATATGACATTGTTGGATAAGCTTCATTCACCAAATAAGAAAGTCTAGTAGAGGATATAGAAGAAAGAAAGAAATAAGAAGACATGTATAGGAAAAGCTCAAGTTCACCAAAATGTAATGGTGTGAATTTGAAACCGTAAAGAACAACTACTTTATATGAATCAATTTTCTACATTACCTCAAAGAAATATCAAATGCTAAAGTCTAGATACAAATCTAAGAAAATGGTAGAAATCAAAAAATAAATAAATAAATAAATTGTTTAAATAGAGATGTACATTTATTTCGAATTATAAACTATATAGAAAATGTTAAAATATATCTTATAGACAAATCTTGACATGCACATAAATTATATTTGCCACAGAAAATAGAATAGTAGATATATAAGAACTTGGCACCAAACACATAATCTCTTTATCCAGAACAATAGCACATAACACGAACATCGTTGAGAAGCATTGCCATCCTTCACTGATGAAATTGGAACTTTCCAAAATATTCATCCCGAATGCTAAAATCTACTTAACTTGCACACATTTCTTCTAAGATGAAAATGAAGCCAATTTTTTCATAAAAAATGATTAAGACTAATTCCAAGTCTAGCTTGTGCAATCCTTTTACTTTGTGATTATGTAAATATATGTTAAGCATTGGTTCACTCTCTAAGTCTCAATCAAGTGGAATCCCACCACCTAACATCAAAGGAATATAAATCAATGATATGTCTATCTAGATCAATCCTTGTGATCTATCAAGTGTAAAGTTAGGAGTAGTCCTATATTATAGATCCACCATTTCCAAAATTTAAATGCCTTCATGGTGGACCCAAAGCCTAGTGTAAAGTAGAGTGAAAGGGACTTTTACATTTGAGAAGCAACATGTATCAAAGTATCCCAAATTTATCTTCCAATTATTTTGATATAGATATGTATCAAAGTATCCCAAATTTATCTTCCAACTATTTTGATATAGATTTGGGCCTAATATCAAGATTAAATGATAAGTTTGAGTTCATGCAATAGTCTTTTGAAGGATTTACTTAAATGAGGGACAAATGACAATATCACATGCCACATGATAGCTAGGGTGCAACAAGATTGATATAGGTGTAAGCTTTCATGCATCTTGGATGGAGACAAGTTGACTACTAGTGTAAATTAAGTTAAATCAATTTTAACTTAAACTTCTCATTTAGGTAGGATTTTGTGGAGTTATTTATAAGATATCAAAATTAAATTAATATGAAAACTGATTTAATGAATATCAAATTTAAAATTCATATATAAGAATTATTGATTTTATCCATATCAACTTTGAAATTTGTAACAAATTTGGTAGGAATGTCAAATTTTACATTGATATCAAGTTTGATACACAAATATCAAATTTGATATATCAATTCAACTGAGATTGATAGAAAAATGTTTGTACATATTTTCATATCAATTGAATCAAAATGTAACTCTTATCAAAATTGAAATTGATATGAAAATTGATTTAACATAGATATCCAAATTGAAATTCATATATATGACTCAAGTTGCTTTTATAGATATCAAATTTGAAATTGATAGTCAATTTGATAGATAAATATATCATATTTGTTATTGATAGTAAAATTAAATTAAGGTTTTCATTTTAGATTTATAATTTGGGTTTAGTTTAGTGTTTATAGATATCGCTTTTGATATGAATATAAAATTTGATATATCAATGGATAATTTTAATAATTGATATCAAGTTTAAAATTCAAGAGGAAATAAGGTTAGTGTTTTGTTTTATTTTTAGGGTTTACATTAAAAATAAATTATGAGTTGTGTTTTAGATTTATAGTTTAGGATTAGTTTAGAGTTTACATTGAAATAAAAAAGGGCTTCATATATACAAGAAAAATAAATATTTATAATAGACATTAAATTTTTAATTAAAAATAAAATTTTCATAGTAACAAAATGTAGGTCGAAGACCTACCTTGATTTAAAAGTGCAAAAGAAAAAGTGTTGGCATTGGAAGGCCAACTAGAGTATGCAATCGAGACAAACTCAATTCAGTTTATTAATTCAAGGAAAACAAAAAAATGGTACATTTTAGTTTTAGCTTTTTTTAATTTTTTTAAATGGTTAAAATTGATTTGGTAATGTAGATGTCACATGGGTTTTTGGTTGAGACCTTTTCAGCCAAAATTATTTTTAGTGAAACAAATTTATTTTGTTGACAAATGCGACACAACAATAGACTTTAACCCAACAAACTTCTTGATTTTTCACAAGTGATATCATTGTATACAACTTTTAATCAAATTGTTTTAATGTCAATACTTGAGCTAGAATGTTTTGATAATTAAACTATCCAAACAAGAAAACATCAGTAAAACTTCCATAATAACACAAAATATGAAAATCTCATTATAATTTTAAAAGACCATATAAAATTAAAGAACCAAAAAAGAAATACAAACATCCATATCAATTTCTACTTCAATAAATTATTTTCAAATTAATTTCTCACACTTACATATATTACTATACCTATTTATGAAATATTAAGATTATCTTATCCAAATAATGTTTAATGTTGGAATGATGCTCATTATCACCAGTTGAATGTTTTTCAAAAATCAGTGTTCCTCGATTAAGGACCGGTATTGACAGTGAGTAATACGACAACCACAAGGCAGGTCAGGTCTCTTTAAACTCACAATATACCAAGATCTAATTACCTATAACTATGACTATCTTCTCAAAACAAATTATATGGTGTATTGTGCTGGTTAGGTTTCTATATTTTTCGTCTTTCTATTCTGTTTAATTTTAGGCATAACTTTGACTTTAAGGATTTTTCCATTCTGTTTAATTTCAGACATAAATTTTGTCGTAACTTATTATTTTTTCTGTTTATGTGTTGGTAAACAGTCTTGTAACTAAAATATTTTATGAGAAGATTTTTGTAGACTAGACAGAGAGTTTGTAGGTTCCAATATACCCTTTTTTTCTTAATGGTCCGCCTTTCCCCAATTTCCTTACCTTTTTTTTAAAGTTTTCCAAAACTTAGGCTCATATCTACATTTTTATTGTAAATGGAAAAAATGAATGAATTCTGCAAACCCTAGTACAATATAGTCATTAAATAAGAGCACAAAATAGTATAAGAAAATAGAGAATCATGCTTTGTTAATATTCAGCCATTATTTGGCTCCCCAGCTAATTTTACTCTTTACATGACATCTCTTCAACATACACATGATCGAATAATGGTATGCTTGAAGTCAAACAATTTGAATTTAGATATCAATCGATAGGTTTTTATTTGTCATGATTTTGACTTGTAGAAAATGAAGAGTATTCTTTGAATTGTTGTCCAATGTTAAGGGCTTGGACCTGTCATATGGAGAGCATGACCCACCTCTATATCATGTTCACAAGTGCTAAGACTTAATATGAGAGAGATTGGTTTGGGTTTTGTCCCCAATTGAGGGTGATTAAAGGTATTAAGAGACTTATTAGTCACTGCCTATCTATAGGTGAAGACTAATGTTTTCCTCCACTATTTGTTATTAGAGCTTTTCTGGGGAGTTGGGTCAGGAGGGCAGAAAACTGTTTATGCTATGGTGTGAAGGACTTTCATTATTAAAGTGTAATTTCAGTTATTTAAAAAAAATTATATTTTAAGTAGTAATTGTTTCCTCACAGATGATGTATTTTGTGAGGAAACAATTACTAGTTAACAGCTATCCTGTGGAGAAGAGGCATCCTTCTGATCTTTTATTTGCATATTGAGATAGGTTCTCGAGAATGCTTTTTAAGTCTTTTCAATGGTGATTCTTCAGCAGCTAAATCATGTATTAAATCAAATTTCATTATATGATCGGGCCGAAGGTGGCAAAGTTTGATTTAATCTATAATCTAAAGCTTATATTTGTCAAGCATATGGTGAAAAATCAAAAATCTAATGTACAAGGCTTTGATTTTGAAGCCTGCGATATATTCTAAGGGTCACCCTTTCATACAACATTTCCAATTTGTGACTTGGCATATATGGTATTTGAGGTGGCATTGACAATGGTTGACATGGCAAATAATCTTGGTATAGTAGGTCTATTGACATGGCATGGACATCAGGGAATGGTAATGTTGAGTGACGTGGCATTATGAGTAAACAAGTTGATAGTATTGTAAAAAGGTGGCAAATTGAATGCCATTAATGTATCCCTGCATGCATTTATTCATTGAAAAATGGGAGAAGCTTGTTGGACAGATGTTGAATGAATTTCTCTCATTTACATTATATTTGGCCACCTGTGGCTAGCTAAGCTGTGGCAGTTTTGAAAGTTGACTAGTCAATATTGATTGCAACACTTGAAATAAAAATGTGCTAACAAAAATCTGTGTTGTTTCCTTTTTGTGATTTTTTTTAGTTGCATTGATCTCCCAAACATAACTGCTGGTGTATACAATGTGGAGCTGTGTAATAGACTATTGGCATTTCTTGTTGCTTGCCCTCCTTCTAGCCCTTCAACACCTGTGATAGAGCTGTTGATTGCAACCGTTGATTTCCAAAGAGATCTGGCATAATGGAATATTTGGTACATTCACTTTAAAGAGAAAGTATTTTATATTGTTGAATGATAATTTTTTTGCTTTCCTAGAATTAATGATCTAATACTGAATTCTTATTGCTATCCAATAAAGGGAGGTGTAGATTCAAAAAAATTGTTTCACTTGTATATTGTTCTTTGGATCGAGGACAAGTGGCTTTATCTTCTTGATTTCTGCAAGCTTGAAAAAGTGAGTTGCTAATTGATTCTTTATAATGTTTGATTGCTTGGATTTCACTTTGAGTACAAAGGTGCATTCATTTACTTTAGGAAGCCCTTGGAAGGAAAAATATCTCAATGTAGCACCCCTCCATTTTTTGCTCTTTGATCGGACAATGTTCTTCTTTGTTATGCTTTGTTTCTATTAATACTTTGACTATGGTACTTGGTTACTATTTGATCGCTAACTGTAAAGTGATGTGAATGTTATATTTTGATGTGATGGTATTTTATTCTAATGTTATCATTATGGCATGTTTTGGATTAGCTTAGCAAATATTTGAATTAATGATGCTTTATGCTTTTGATTATATTATTGAAGTTAGATTCGTTAGTTAGTAATATTGTATTAGTGAAGGGGATGGGATTGCACCACTCGCGAGCGAGCGCCCTGTGATTCCGTGATTTCCTCTTCACGGTGTGTTTTATTATGTTATATATATGCATGTTCGATATACTCTTTGTTTGCAGGTTGACAGGTACAAGACATCGACTCCACCTAGTTTCACAGGTTTGAGCGTGTCTATTGGCCAACAGTATTCGATTGGGAGATAATACCTAGGTTTTTCGTGCCAAGTCATCACCCTAGTCATAGTGTGTTGTCGGGTTGTAGAAGGGTTTAGTTGTTATAATGTTGTTCATTTCACCTTGGTTATTATTTAATTTCAAGTTATAAAGGTAAATAAATGGCTTATGTAGTTAAGTTGTTGATTAAATAAATCTGGTTATAATGTTAGAAATGTTATTTAATTTATTAATTAATTTAATTTAATTAATAAAATAATCTAATCTTGGATTAGATTTATTTTATTGATTAATTAAATTAATTGTGTTGAATTGAATTAAGTTATTCATTTTGGAATTAATAGCTATTTTGATTGAAATTGGAAAAATGAAAATATGTTTTAATTTGCATTTTTTTTGAAAATTAGAATGTAAAAGAAATTTAAGATATTTCCTATTCTATTTTTAAAAATTTATGAGGGTGGTTGGATAGATATTTCATTTTTTATTTTTTTTTCTATTATTGGGATTTTGATGGAGTTTTTTGGGGGAGAATGAAAATTGAAAAATAAGGGAGGAAAAGAATTTTTGGTTTGGTTTTGGATTTGGAGAAGCAAGTTGGATTTCTTGGAGGAGCTAGAATCAGAAGAAGAATTCAGAGCACCATTGACAACCTTTCAAGCTTTTGGAAAAAAACCAAGTTTTCTTTCTATTAATTTAGTTCTCATTTTGAAAGGTTTCACAATTTTTATTATGTTGTTGAAAATATTTAAACTTCGTTTAATTTGCAAGAAAAACCCATGTTCAAATCTTGTTTCAAAACTTTGAAACCTCAGTTTAGAAATGAACTTCTTAAAAAAAAATTTGCATTATGGCTGTAAATAACTCTTTTTTAGAATTTATTTGCTCAACTAAACTGTTATTTTTGTTAAATTTGGAAAACAAAAGAAATATATGTATTATGTATTTGTGATTTTTTTTATGGGAAATAAAATGTGTTTGGAAATGGAAAAAAAATCCGTAGGTTTCATGTTTCTAGAAATTTTTTATAATTTTTTTTTTACCCCATGGGAGGCGTTGTGGGGGGAGCCGCACCCAACGTGCCCCCACACGGCCGCCCATAGTGGTGGGTTCGACTGTGGTTAACACAGCTGCGCCCACAACCATGGGTTTGGCTGTGTAAACACGGTCGACCCTCTAAACTCAGTGCATGCCCCAACACAAATCCACGCCCTATTTTGTGCCTTGACTTTTTCTTCAAAAAAAAATTTATAATAAAATATTTTTTTAATATTTAATATTATTTATATAATATTAAAATATTAATATATATAAATCATTAAAATATATATTTTATATTTTATATTATATGTATATAATATTAAAATATTAATATATATTAATAATAAAATATATAAATAATATATATGTATATATATAATATGAGGTTATATGTATGTATATATATATAGTTGAGATATATTAAAATATTGATTTACATGATGGAATGATTTAAATATAATTGTGAAATTTTAAATTATTGTATAATAGTCAAATTAATGGATTGATTTTTTAAATAATATATTTTGATGGAACGGTATTTTTTTTTGTTTTTTAAATAATATGTTTATTAAGATGAGTTAATTGTTTTTAAAATGATTATGTTGAGAAGAAGAAACAGTTATTTATTTTAAAATGATATGCTCTGGATCATAGAAGTAAATGTTTATTATTATTTAAGAGCAATTAGGGAATTACATATATGGTTAAATTTTATCCTTTGTCTGAAAGAGACATAATTTAATTAGTTTTATTGCAGAAATAAACTATTGAATTTTATTAAAGGAAGTGGATTTAGGGAATCCAAAGTAGATTTAGTTCCTGTTAAATTGCTCTTTTAAATGTGATTTCTTTTGTTATCACTTTGGGGGAAATTGATTAGAAGGGTTGTTAAGTCTTCTAGATGGGGTTTTCATTTAATTGTGTGGGTTGTCGTAATATGTTAGTCAACCTTTGGATTTCCTTGGGTAGTGTGTCTAAATGTATCCAGTTAGATACCCAGTTATCACGAACGAGATGTGTTGACTTTATGTCGTGGATAGGGATTTAATATCCTTAGGTCGCACTTGTGTACCCTTGGGTTGTGGAGTTATTCCACGTGTTTCTTAGAGGAGTGGCTTGCAATGAGGGCCGACACACAAAGTGGTGCCAGGGTAACTCATTGTAAGTTAGTTAATCTAGTGATAATGTAAATAAACTGATTAGAGGAATAGGTAGTATCAAACACTTAATAAGATTAAATTTTCCTCGCTCATGGACATAAGGGCTTGTATAGACTTGGGATGGGATGAGAAGGCCTGGAATGGAAAGATCATTATCTTGTCTTTACGAGAGATAACTGATTCTGCATTGGTTTGCATGAGGGGCCAAGAGTCGTTAGTCGTTAGTCGTTAGAGGTTTCCAGGATATCCCGAGATGGGGGCCGAGACCTAGGAAGACTTACCAGGATAACCCATGTAACATTGTGATGACACTTCTCCTAAGTCAGTAGTATGTTTGTATTAGTGATGCAATTGATTATTTAACTCTGGAAGCATTGTAACCATTGTGTTAAGTGATGTTGTATTTGTATTTGATTCAGTTCAGTTATGTTTTAGCCTATGTCTAGAGGTAGATGGTCTTGTCTAGGAATCCATGTTACTATCTCCTAGCATAGGGGGTGGGCCTTCGGGTATCACTTGGTTGGGTGGAACGTGCACCCTACTCCGTTGGGTTTTCTTCTTGTTCGCGTGGACGAGATTTCCAGTTGGAGAGCTCGTGGGATCCAGTTACTTTTTAGGTTTCATTCATTTCATTTGAATCTTGTAATTTATTATCCCTCATTTGTTATCGAGGTGGAAGATGTAATATGTAACCATGCTTATTGGATTTACCTCATTCGGGGAATGAGAGTTGTAATCTTATTGTTAAATTATTGTTATTTTGAAATCATGTGGTATCTCTTATTCTTTGATGTAATTTATCATGTATGGAATGTATGTGTTCTTAATTTCTTAAGTAATTAAATGGTTTCAATTCATGTCTTTTTGTTGTTTTGGTTTTAAAGTAATCTCAGTCTCGTAACCTTAGAGGTTGTTGGCAATGGGTAGTGAACTTGCATGTTAATTGTACTTAAAAAAAATAAAATCTGTGCGTTTGAGTAGTTAATTGCAACTTCTTCTAGGGTTGCGTGGCGGGGCGTTACACATGGTATCAGAGCCCGGGTTTAAACACTGGGTACTCTGGGATTATGATGAACCCATTAAGCTTTTAGTTGTGTAGGTTTTAAGTTGTGTTCCTTGCCTAATACCTTGATGTGTCTTTCCAGGATTATGCCTCCCAGACGTGCAAGAGGTAGAGGGCGTGGACGTGGTCATTTAGGCAGTCACGATGGGAGTCAGCATGACTCTCCTCCTCATGTTCCACTTATTCCAAATCAGGAAGAACATCAGGCATCAAAAAATGCCCCAAGGGGTAGTGATTGACAGTAGAATCCTCCAGGGATTGAGGCTGCATGTAGAGCACTTGAGGAG
>VDFB02176894.1:0-30817 GCA_007258455.2 Sequoia sempervirens
AATAATTTTTTTCATGTAAAAAGTGTTATTTTCACTTGAATGTTTGAAATGGGGAGTTGGAATTCCTTTGTATATACAATGTTACCTTCTACATATGTTTACATCCTTTTTTTTTCCCTTTTCCATTGATGTCAAAGGGGGAGAGAGGAGTAAAAAGGGGAAAGAGTATTGATGATAGGGGGAGAGAATATTGTGGCACATGTTGCCATCAATGACAAAGGGGGAGATTGTTGGAAGAATGAAGAAGAATGGCTAACTATATAGTTTTTGTGTTGTCATCGATCTCACCATGTTTTACAAGTTGTGACTACAAGACTAAGTCATTGTTTGATCTTGTATTTTGGTTTGGTATTTGAACCAATATATAGTTTACATCCTCTGGTATTTTGGTCTGCAATCCTCCATGGTTGATTGTTGCTACTTATAGTTTTGGGAAATAGTTTATGGATGTTGGAAACATGTACATTTAGAATTTGTCATGCACAGATGCTCGTATGGTGTATTGACATTATTTTGTTGATTGCATTTTTTGTTGTTAAACCTATCTTTGGCCAACCTCATGGGTAATTGGTGTTATGGTGAATTAATTTTTGTTATGTGGATATATGTGTGACCTATATTAGGTTTGTTCTGACACAATGTAGTGTGCTACACATTTTCATTCATTTTTTGGAAATATTTTGTGAAAGCTTGAAGCCGACAGTTGGTATTTTTGGTAAATAAGGATTGCATCTAATTAAGTCGACCTAATTGATGCTTGTGAATAGGTTAGATATATATGTTGGACAATTTTGAAGATTGTGGAGAGAGAGAGAGAGAAATTATATTTTGATGTGAATGTGAAGAAGAGAGAAAAGTATAAGTGTGTTATGTTAGTCTATTGAGCATCACTGGAACCGTATCAGCACTTGTTAGGTGCACTCAAGTATCAGTTCATTTCGGTTGTGAAGCCAATTTTGTTTTGTAATCCTTTTTGTAGGCAATGAGCCTCCCTTTTGGATAGTGAGTCCTATCTATAAGCAATGAGCCTTTGTATCTAGGAAATGAGCCCTTGGTAGTGAGCCTCTTGTATTCAATTTTGCTATTACTTCATATTGAGTTAATCCTCAACCTGGTTTTTCCCTCATTGGATTTTCCACATAAAAATCTAGTGATCATTATGTTGATTTTATTTTTTGTTATCTGCATTGCATGTTCATACTTAATAACAAAATTAAGTGGATAAGAAATTCATAAGTGTTTTGATTTTTGATTTTGTATTTGGTGACAACTGATTCACCCTCCCTCTCAGTTGTCTTGCACCATTTTTAACACCCTACAAAGGATATTTGTTGATTTTGAGCTAGGATCTAAATGGGGTACCTAGACCAGTCATAATGGTGGCAAGAACTCTTACAAACTAGTGAAAGGAAAACATAGTGGAGAAGGTCACCAATTCAAATGTTAACTCAATGAGTATTTTCGTGAAGCGGATTTCACTATTTATAGAGAAACATGTGTCAAGGAGGTTGGAAATGAAAAATTTATCTCTCATCAAGTGGCAAGGGAAAATATATTAAGGTGATAAGAGGAGAAGAGTAAATCACATGGAGGATCCCTAACCAAGCTTTGGGAAATTAATGCAGACGTTGGGAGTAAATTCTCATGTGTACAATCTTCCACCATGTGTTCATTGTCATCATCCATGCCAACAAGCTTGCTTGTATGAAGGGACATTTCTTAAAAAGCTAACCCTTGCTCAATTAAATGCACATGTATTTTCAATGCATGTTTCCCATCACTCAAAGATAATCTATCACAAGAGCGGCATAAGGAATGTACTAAATACATTCTCACAATTGAGTTGTAATTCTTGAGTATGGACCCCACTCCACACATATCACCTCGCTAGAAGCACTTAGTAGACTATTAGTAATAGCAACGTCTTTACTGCATGTATGTGTGAAAATTAAATGCACCCAAAAAGAAAAAAAAAATTGCTAAATGTTGATACCCTCAACCAATTTCTTCCCTAAACGAGGTTTCTTCAAATATCCTTCCAAGAACACAATAATGGCGGAGGCATCATCTTTGGGTTGACATGCTAGAGTCTTGTTCCAAAGGTTAGGCTATACTAACATCTTTGGGGAGATTTCATATGCTAATGCCCTAGTGTCAAAGACTAGACTTTGCACATACCAAAACCATACAGCTAGGAAACCCTGTCAAGGATGAGGCGATCAAGGACTTTGCAGATAACATCTTTGACCCAAAGCTACATGTAAATCCTAAGAGCCTTAGGGAGGGATCATTATAGAGAATGTTCGCCCATAGGTCAATGGATGGCTTTGCAAATCATCCATGGGATTGTGGTTTTCCACAATTCATATTTCCCTACATGCATTCATGCCCAAAGTTGATTAATGCATGCGCAGAAAAAATGGATAAAGAAACTGGGGTTATTAGTGGCAACAGGTTAAAGGTTACCATCAATGCGGTGGCCATCTGAGATATGTTGTGCATCCCTACAAATTGGGAAGGTGAGAGATTCCAAAGTGGAAGAATGGAGGATTTCTAGAGAACCAAGACAAAAAATTAAAATTCTATATGGATGAAACAACTAAAGGGTCAGGTAATAATCAACTTGTCTTCCCTTTGGCACATAGAGAGTTCAAGTCGAATGTGCAAGAAATTTTCTCCATGCTAGATTTTATTTATGGTCATGAAAGTGATGAAGAGTTCTACAAGTTCCAGATGTGCTTAGTCTTCATGCTCAAGAAGGAAAGTAGCCAGAAGCACTTTGATTTTGTCGATGAAATCACTGACAAAATGTTGGAACAATTAACAGATTATAGCTCACTGCTTTTGAGTTCAGGTATTCCTTTTTTTTCGTACACTTAATTTTACACCAGATCACTAAAAATTTTAGTGGTTATTTTCTGCTCAGTAAGTTTGGTGCAATGGAGTTATACAAGTTAGTTTAGGCTTGGACCCATGTGCTTTCTAGAACATGGGACTATTATTCATTTGTTGATTATTTCCTACAACTGATACTCTTGGATTTGTCTTCGTGCCCTCCATGCAAGTTTTCCCCTAAGGGTTTGGAATGGATGAAAAACCACCAGACCTTAATGAATTATTTTTTTGGAGTGGATTTTTCTTTTATTATGTCATGGTTTCATTGAGGAGCCTTTTAGGCTCCCTAAATTTCTAACAGACAGGACCCTTGCTTTGGAGGTATGTCATTAGGCATCCATTACTGACAAAGCTTATGGCAATGGGAAACACAAAAAATAAATTTATGCACTTCCCCTTACCATTTCCAAAAGTTAGATAAAGCTTGTAAAGTAGGAAAAACAAGATGTGCTAACTAGCAAATTGGCCTACCTAGGCCTGGTCCTTATTTGTGATAGTTGGAAGTACAATCCTGTTAGCTGTCTTCCAACTATCAAACATGAATGGTGGGAGTATTTTGAGTCAAGAACTCGAAAAAGGAGAGGGTACAAGTTTACATTGAACTAGCCTTTATACCATTTGAATGGCCCCCATGGCTCAATTTCTATCATAGGATGGAGAAGTTCTGACAAAACGCCCAAATGGGCTAGTCCCTCAAAACATAACTAAAGCATTTGTGATGGTCAGAAAAGAAGAAGGTTGATTTCTAGAGGTATCAAGAGGAAATAAAGTACCCAAGAACTTTATGGAGAAGTTACTTAAGCCGAATGATGATATCTATGATGTTAAGGCTAGAGTCGATGATAGTAATCCTTAATAGGATCGAGAGATTGAACAAGAGCAAGCACCAATTTTTCCCCCTTGACTAAAGCGTCTGATGTAGGAAAAGGGAAGGGAAAAGGAACAAAGCACAAGGAATCATAGATCACATCCTCCACCAACATTCTAACAAAGAGTAAGAGGACCTAATGGTCTTTGAAGAGATCTACCACTGCTTCAAAGGCCCAAGGTTTGATGGGATTGGTCACCAGAGAGTTTGGATCAACCAATGCAGCCCTTGTAAAAGGGAGTCAATTCCAAGACTTAGGTGGTTTGAGCATATCAAATAGAGGAGAAGAAGAGGTGGACTTTTCTCTGCCAAGATTCTCAACTTTGACACTCCAGGTAAGTTTTGTGCACCCTTCTTCCTTCTACTGCATCTTTGGTTGTTACTATCCCCTCATCTGTAGAGAGAAATCTTCCATCCATGGGTTTTGACGTCATTTTCCTTAATACACCCCCAGCCATATTTGATAATGAGCCCCACAAAGAAACCCCACACATTGAACAAGCATTTTTCACTTCACTCATAATTTCCTCTTTAATTTCCTTGTCAAGGGAACCCATTGTAAAACTAGCACACCCATGCTACAGGTTTCATCACCCTTGTAGATAGTTCAAGGAAAATTCTTCTTTTTTTGCCCACTTCACCTTTTACTCCAATGGGTGTCCCTCCTTCCCATTCCATACATGGCATCCTGCCCTTTTCAATGATAACACTT
The DNA here is from genome assembly GCA_007258455.2 of Sequoia sempervirens. NCBI lineage: Eukaryota > Viridiplantae > Streptophyta > Pinopsida > Cupressales > Cupressaceae > Sequoia > Sequoia sempervirens. The sequence goes on from VDFB02176894.1 coordinate 4,476, forward strand.
CATTTTGCCTCTCTATAACCTCAAACGGTCGAGGTCTCTCCTTCAATCACCGTCTTTAGTCTCCCCACCATGTATCACTTGTCGCATAGAGTATTGAGTCTCCATAAAGTCTCTAAACTCACATTGAAGTAACAAGGTAGGCCCAACAAGAAAGAAAACAAAAGTTGTGGGGAAAAGCCATAGAAAATCCAGCTACCCAGAAGTTGGAAACTTGTCTTGATGAAGAGTGGAATGCTTTATTGATCATAGCTATGAGGCCATAGATTTCCAAACCAAAAGGAGAAATGTAGTTTGAGGATTATGACATCCAAGCAAAGGGTCTAAATTTAAGTGAAACCCTTCCACACGATAAAGTAGGTCTGTCCAAGGCAACTCAGAAGGTAGTATATACTAACTACGAAAAAGTTGGACAAGAAATTAAAGAAGCATGAGGAAGATTTGGTGAATGTAAAGGCCATAGTGGATAAACTGTAGCCAGAAATCAAAGGCAAGGATTTGGAGATGGCTTGCTTGAGGTAGTTGTAGGGTCAGCAAGGTGAAGCAACTAAGTTGCTGGAAGGATCCCAAAGTGAGAAGGATCGACTTCATGCCAAGCTCAAAAGTTGAAATGTGAGATTGCGGTTGAGCGTGAAACAACTGTGGAACATTGCCAAAGGAAAAAGAGGCTAGAAGATCAAGTAGCCAAAGGGAACCTTATATATAATGAGTTACAAAAAGAGCTACAAGAGATGGATCTGTAGACATTGAAGATTTTGGAATCCAAGGTCTTTCTAGCACTTCTAGGGATTTTCACCTAAAAGGAGAAAGATGGGCCAAAATGCAATGTTCACGTTCAAATATATGGATGTAATATGTCTAAATAAATGAATTTAAATGTAGAAAACTAATGAAAGGTATTGATTGTCAAATGGAAACTATTGAAATGAATGTTGTTTGAAAACACATTGTGCAATGCAAAAACACCTAGAAATGAATGCAAATTGCAACAGAAATAGATGAAACGGAAAGTGTGCACCTGAGATCTTGATGGAGACTGGAAATGACTTCTAGAATGTTGTTGATCCTAATTTTTAGGCCTAGTGAGACTCATTTTCCATCTTGGGTGAATCAATCCCAATTCTGGGAAATTGTTCTAGAGCCCATTTCGGACAAGTGGGTATCCAAAAATGTAGAAAACCAAAATCAAGCCTGCAAGTGGGACTCATTTTCCACCTATGGAGAATGAATCCACTTTTTAATTTTTGAAGATTCAAAAGTGGAAACTATAGTCTCTATTCTGCACTTCGGTTCCTAACAGGTGTTCGCCTCTAAAAGTCTAATTTCTGAATCTAAAAGTGACTTTTTGTTGATATTTTTCCTTGGTCAACAGGAAGGTGTCTTCAACAAATTTACAACTTGATCTTTAATTATTTCTAAGCCTCCAAGATGCCTAAATCTTTCCATGATGTTTGATCTTGAAGTTCTGCAGCAAAACATGAAGAATTTTCCCTTAAATGTCCTTGGAGGCTTTCTTGATGACTTAGAATGTAAAAACCCTAACTTGCTTGACTTGAAGGAGAAGATAGATGATGAATGAATGATACGAGATGTGTGAATGAGTTATGAGATTTAAATTATGGTTTAGATACTTTATTTTAAAGGAAATTTACCTTATTTGCACGTAAATTGGATCCCTAAGGCTGACATGAAGAAAAATTAAACTTAAAACCTAATTTTTCCCACTTAAAAGTCAAAATTGACTCAAATGAGACTCATTCGCCACCTTGGGAGAATTAGTCCCACCTGGTAGGGACTCATTCACCACATGTGGTGAATTAGTCCCAGTGGGGCCCATTTTCCAGCTAGGATGCTAGGGAATGAGGAAATAAGGTTTATATGATGACTTTGTTGGTTATTTGATCAATTTATTCCCCAAGATGCACAATATGGGGTAATAGGGCCCATTTAGTGATGATGTAAAGGTTAATTGGGGGTTTGGGACACAAAAATTCAATGTGAAGTGTGATTAAATACACTTTGGCAACACTAAAATGAGGTCCACTTAGCCTAGGAAGGCAATAACATCCAATGAATGTATAAGCCCCATTACAAAATCCATTAGATTAACATTACTTTTATTCTTACATAAGCCTCAGATTGATTAACATTAAGTGAAGCCTTCTAAATTGATGTGATATGAAATTTATAATGTTGAATTAAGGAAGATGGGTCATTAAGTTTAAAAGCATGGAAGCCTTACAACACTTTACAACACCTTTACAAGACATTGTTAATGCATTTGAAAGGGTCCAAGACCTAGTGTGGATTGTGAAAAACACCTCACAACACCAAATCAAGGCCTCATTAAGTCAATTTATCATTAATTTTTCCCCAAATCAAGCAAGTTGCCTTTTTCTATGGTACAAGATCAAGAGAAGGCGGATATATAGAAGGAATTGGCTAGCATCCAATCTCAGCCTCTAATGATCTTGAAACTCGTGGAAAAAAAAAGGAGAAATGAGAAAAGAAGAAATTGAGTCTATTTTGCAAACTCACAATGAGGAGATTGGGAAGCTACACTTTGAACTTGCAAAGCTCTCCAAGAGAAGAATCAAGTAGAGGAAGATATGAGAGTGAGGGAATCCCATTTCCAAAAGGAATTGATCATAGCACAGGGATTTGGACTCCTCCTGGTGCTTAAAAAACTAATATCTACTCATTGGGAGAGGATCATAGTTGCAGTAGTAGCCTTGAAGCTAGTTTTATGGTTTCTAATGGATGCACAAGAGTTAAATGAAAAGATTGGCCTAGTAGTTGACCAAATTTTGCACATGATCACTTCCTGAGCTAAGGAATTGGGATTATTAATCTCAAAATGTATAAGGAAACTGAGGAAACCCTAAAGAATATCAAGATTCCCAATCGGATAACGGATGCAAGAAAGGTAACTAAATTTATTATTTGCAAACAGGTCACAGTCAAAAGTGGAACTTGTTAGATGGTGTTGAATAAGAAGGTCTATGAGATAAAGGAATAGTTCCAAGTTCTTCTCCAATCTACATTATCTACTCTATTCTCATCGAACAAAGGAGTATTGATAGTCGAGAAGATCACATAAACAATCAGGCTCAAGATCCAGAACTCCAAAGTGCTCTAGAATTTGAGCTTATCACCCACAGTCGAAGATATTGATAAGGAAATTCTTCCCCTTTCCAAACTTTACTATCTCATTGGGGTTGTCTCATCAAGGTGGGGAGGAGTTTCTTTCAAAGAAGTCCTCAATCTTGATTAGGCCTATGAGACATTGTGCTTCCTCATCCTACCCACCAATGGAGATTGGGAGACCTAAAATGTCACTTTCCACAAACTCTAAGGATTATTAGAGATCTAAGTTCTTGCCTCCACAAGCAAAGGCCCCCTATGAGTCACCAGAATTGTGGAGCAAATTTTTCCTTCAACATTTCATTTTTTGGCCCTTACTTCTTGTTTATGTTAGGATGGCTCCACGCCACAAAAGACAAAAAGTTATTCTTGTTGAAAAGCACATAATGTGCCACGTGGTGGCTACGTGGATCTCCTTTATATCACCTTCCTCTCAAGCCTAAACTGAGACGTGTGTCTACTTAGCGGGGATTTCTTTGAAACTAATCTCATAAACTCTGAAATCGCCTACCAACTTGCCGCGTTAGCTATTTCATTTGGTAGATTATATCTTCTACAGATGTGTCTCATTTTGGGAAAATTTTGTTGAATACCATGGTGGAGGTATTACTTTCGAGTTTGGACTTTTAAGGTCGCGTCATCATTCCTCGTAGTTGATCATATCATGTTTAAACGATCAATCTTGGATCTGATCTTCTTTTGACAACATATCTCCATGGAGCTTCTATAGGATCTAGAACCATTGATGAAGTAGCCTAGGACTTTATGATTGAAGATTGTTGTGATCTGATCAGGCCCTAGATTGGATTGTGGTCAATCAGGTGCAGACATCTGGAAACAGTTAGTCTCTATTGGTTGTGGTGGTGGCTTCTTCTTCTGGATATAAAAGAGGTTTGTAGTAGGAAAGAAAAAAAAGTTGGTTTTTAGGATTTTCAAGATAGATTTTCATAAAGAGATACATTTTTTTAGGAATAGGAAGATTTCATAGAGCATTGTTTACACTCTTTAGCATGTTATATTTATCAAGACTATTAATCTGATTGACATCTAACCTCTGTTTTTAGTTAATTTATCATAAGAATTACATATTATTAAAGATAAAAAATTTGAAATTGTACATTTCATGGTCATTATCATGAATTTCCTTTCCTCGTATCATTTGTACTAAAAGCTTTGTTTCAAGTTTTACATAGATAGTTCGGATAATTATTTTACATGCTATTAGCTTCTATGTTTTAAAGTTATCTTTCAAAAATTGAATCATGTTATTATACTCTTTCCTTTTCTAAAAATTATCATGCAAAAAGATCTATTATGTTGTAAGAGAAAAGGCATTCCTGTGAATATCTAAACATTCTTGTTAATATTTGAGGTTTCTTGCTTCTATTGGACCTTAATGGATGCTTTCCACTAGGAGATTTGAATGACCACACTATGCTTTCTCTAGCCTTTTATGTTCATTCTCTTGCCAATAATGAAGGGTTTGTGGTAGTTTGTGTCCATCTCATTAGGACTAGGAGATTTTTAAAGTTTGAAATGTTGTAAAAGCTTTGGTGCATCAACATCTTTATGTTTTCCCTGCATTTCTCTTTTCCCATTTCCCCAAACACAAAGAAGAGTTAGCTTTATATAAAAATCTCGAAGGTCATTCAGTGAGGCATAATATTGGTCCCCCACTCATTGAATTTCCCATAAGACTATTCGGAGAGGCATAAGCTTTTATGATCAACAAGAACCATATAGATTAACACCATATGTACATGGGAAATCTTTAAAATATTTAGAATTAATCTCCTCTTCTAATCTGAAGCAAGCAAAATGATTGATTTGATAACTTGATATTTAAAATGGTAGGAAGTATGGCACGTGTAATCTTTTTATTGATTTCAATAGTTTCTCATGATTATTATTCATTGAAGAAAATGTGGTTATAGATTTATGGAATAACGCCATATGTACATCCAAAGCATGTGAATTGATAACTTGTATTAAAAATAATGACGTATTGTACATGATAATTTCATGAATCTAACTTTATCAATCAAAATAAGATTCATAATAGATTTCATATTGTTTGCAACATCAAGTGGCATGTTTATTAGCATGTAACCAAACATCAATCAAAAAAACTATTATACCTCACATGATTAAAATTGGTTACTTGGTTAGCACAAAAAATAAATTATACCTCACATGATTCACAAGTAAATAGGGATGGTGAGCTAATAAATGTCTCATAAATAGCGATAGTGAGCATAACTAAAATCATTCATAGAAGGCTTTACTATTGAGTGCAATGTTCTGAATTATGAAAAGTGTTTTCATTTTGCAAGGTTAATAAGCTAAATAAGATGATGTTGTGGTATTATTTGGGATACTCTAAATTATCTTGCCTCCAATTATGTAGTTATAGAGTAAAAGACCAATTTCCTTCAAGTTCAGAATGGGTGGAACTAGAAAGAAGTTGATCTAGTTTACCTAGCTTTTGAGTCGTTTTATTCTAGGATGAGAAGCTCTGATGGATATAAGTTCTTTCATAGAGATTCTAGCCACATAAGTATTTTAATCTTGTTTACACTGAAATTTGTCGACTTCTCACACTCCATTTTGATAGAGCCCCTCAAAAAGGAGAAATAGACTTTCACGGTTAATTTGTGCTATATGGTGCCTTGGATCTATCGTGTGCAATCCCAAGATCCCAAGCATGGTCAAAAATCCTTGTGGTTTGAGAATATGGTATGTACCCTATAACACCACTACTAGATTGGAAACAATTGTGTATGATGTAAAGTGGCATGTGTCATTTATACAAAATAAGAGCTTGCATTATCTACTCATCTTTAAAAAGCTATGTAATAATATATAACATTTTAATTTAGTTATAATAAAATAAATGGTTGTATTACTCTTCATTATTTATTTACAATAAATAATTATTTTTTGTGTTCAATGTCTATTCAAATTATACAAGTAATTAGCATTATTATTTCTAGTAGTAGTACTTGCACATAAACTTTAAAATAGGTTCAATGATTACATTGATAGAAAACTACATGTATGTTAATATGTTATAGAGTGTGTGTTTGTGCATGCATATGCTGCAAGTTGAAAGTTCTAGGTGTACATGTGACCAGATTAAATAGTTATAAGTGTTAAATAACAGAATGAAATTAACTTAGACAAATCATATCTTTTTCTTTCAAGAAATTAATTGTTATCTATTTATGAAATATTTATATGCAGATTTAAAACATAAAGCAATGCAAATGAAAAAGGAAAGCTTCCATCAATTTGACAAAAAACACTAAAGATGTCACTCTTGCTAGGGTTTGGTAAAATATTATCATTTGCTAGGGTTTTCCGAAATGTTATTTCTAATTTTTCATTGACCTTCTCCCTCATTTCTTGGTGTCATCATTTTATTAAATCCTTTGCAACGTTAAATTATTGTCCCCTTAATCCTCTCTTAACACTCAATTAAGAAGAAGATTCCACATGTGTGCTTAATTAAATGGCTTAAGTGATCGTACACTTTATGGTTTTGTGAGTTCATGGATAGTTTTATAAAGGCTAAGTTAATTGTTGTAGAACCACGAAAAGGGGACATATGCCAATCAATGTCTTGCTTTTAAAGAGATTTTTTGATTCCACAAGATGATTCAATAAGATCTATATGTAACTTTCAGAACCACAAAATGGACATGTGGACTCATCTCAATGTCTCCAACGGGGTTCTATCAAAGGCTATAATTGTGAAATGGAATGATTTTGTGAGTTTATGGATAGTTTTATAAAGGCTAAGTCAATTGTTGTGAAACCACAAAAAAGGGGATAGGTGTTAATGTCTTACTTTTGAAGGGATTATGTGATTCCACAAGATGATTCAAGAAGATATACATGTGACTTGTAGAAACGTGGAATGGACACATGGACTCATCTCAGTGAACTCATCTCAATATCTCCAACGATTTTTCGATCGAAGGAAAATCTCATCAGGATTGTGTATCCTAGTGCACTAAAGTTTAAAACAACTTCAAAACATATTTTTATATCATAAATTACTCAACTGCTTGATGAACATTTGTTGGATGGCTATAGTTGTATTCTGGAATGAAATGCACAGAGCACTAGGCTTACGAAATCAAACCTCCAAAATCACCCTATGACCGTTAGATTCACAAAGATCAGTGGTTGAGAATTTGTTTAAGATGGAACATTTGAATGACGATGCCTCTCACTGAAAGTGATCAATTAATAGGAGGTATAAAAATGTAGGACAACTATTCAATTTATTTCTAAGTGTCTATACAAAAATGTAATGTGTACTAATTGTGTAGTTTGGAGGTAACACATTGATGTTTCATTCACTTTAATATTCAAAAAAACAAAATTGAACTTTTTGCTACCTAAGTGATTTTATCCTTAAGTGAGATGGTCAACACACAAGGAGATTTCAAATTTCTCATTACAGTACACCAAGGATATTTTGAGTTCCAGCATAGATAGTCCATTCTTTTAGTGTCTCTATGTTAATGTTTTCAAGAATTAAAATCCAAGTGAAAGAAAGAAATCATAGTTTGTATTGTTTCTTAAATTCTTAGTTTTTCAAACTTTGGGCTTAAGGTTGAGAACTTGTGAGCCTTAATAAAAATGAAGGACTTAAGAGGGACTTCACACTATCCAAGCATGTCTAACACCACTACTAGACTAGTTTTTGGGAAAGGAAAAGAAAATTCAAATAGAAAAAATAGATTATGTTTGAATGTTTGAAACCCCAGGTTTCATGGATGAATACTATGATATTTATGGTCTTGAAATCTATTGTAGGCTTACCTCAGAACTTATATTTTCATGTGAGAATAAGGCTACAAAGCAAATATAATTATAAAATAGCAAAAAAATCATATTAATAGTATCACTACACCATGGGTAGTTGGATTGGGGCACATGATGTTACATGAGGCTTTCCCTTGCCCAAAATTTATGATGGTCTACACCCACAATTATGATGATAACAAAAAAGTAATTGTTAATAAAGATAGAAAAGAAGAAATGTTATCCATTATTCCGATATGACCCCTAACCTCCAATGAAAAAAATTAGAAAATAATTCATAGCCATTTGGAAGATATGATGAAATCTTTGAAAAATCTTTGAGTTTTATCTTCAACCTGATCTACGCAAGGTTAGTCTTAAAAATTTTGAATAAAATAACAAGATAAGGTTAGGAAAACCTAAAAAAAAAAAGGATATAGTAGGGATATTTGATTCACATTAGATTCACCAAATTGTCGACTAGGAAAATCATGGAAAATGCATGAATCATTGATACCAACCACAAAAATACCTAAATTCAATCCATAAAGACCCTAATCTAACAATGAAGCACAAGATGACAAAGGAAAATAAAATAATAAAGAAATTATACCTCAAATACAATGCCAAAGTTGATTCTCACCCATTACTCTTCTCAATTTTTCTTGTTTGCTCTCAAATGTGCAGTGTGCATAATTTACAATAAGCTCAAAGTAGATGATTGATAGCAAGATCTCAAGATGAATGATATGAGTGATGTGATAGCTTGATGATTATGGTTAATCTTGGAATGAGAATGATAGCTTGATTTTATAGAAATTCATATTTGATGGATGGTAAGGATTGAGTTATGATGTATCATGATCAATGGTGGATATTGATTGAGAGAACAATAATTAATAAGAATATTTCATTATTGTGGCATAGGAAAATGAATTAAATGATGGATAGGGGTAGATGAATTAAATAATTATTTAATTTAGAGGTATTGGATGAATAATGAAATAATTAAAAATAATTATTTAATTATAGAAGAAAGGATGGAGTTAAATAATTAAATAATTTAAAAAATTATTTAATGATAGATGAGATGACAAAAATTTGAATAATTAAATAATTAGAAACAATTATTTAATAATAGATGAAAAGAGGAAAAATGAGTAATTAAATAATTAAAAACAATTATTTAATTGTAGATGAAAAGTGATGGTGAATAATTAAATAAATAACAATTTATTTAATTATAGATGAAAAATGGTAATTAGTGACAAAGATAAAGTGAATTAATTAAATAATATGAAATTAATTAACTAATAGAAGAAAGTATTATGGAGGAACAACTAAATAATTAAAATTATTTTATTATGTAAGAAAGATGCAAAATAGTATAAAAAGATTGTTCACAGGCTTAGGATTTTTTTTGTTTATAATTGTAACCTTTGATAGTTGTCTCTATTTTAGAGATTTATTACCTAAAAAAAATAGAGACAACTCTTTATAACAAGAATGACCTATATAAGCGAATTTGGTTTTGTTATAATAATGGGAATCGATATGCTCATAGTATTTAGAACTTGCACTACTAAGTTACTCAAAATATAGTTAGAAGAATGAAATGTGCTATATTTCTTCATTGGGTATTTGATCTCTAAAATAGAAAATCATTCAAATTGCCATAAGAAAACATTATTTTTCTCCTTGTGTTGATTTTATATCACTCAACCTTTTTTTCATATTTTCTTTTATTTGTTCACTTAAACTAAAAATAATAATATATCCTAAATAATTTGAAGTAAAATATCTACATATTTTAATTAGTGAACTCCCATCTCCTTTTCATATTTTCTTTTATTTGTAGAGGATAATGAAGAATTAAAATATTTACATGAAAAATGAAGGATCTTGCAAGATCGAGATGCTCATAGCAACCACATCGGATAGGTGGCATTGCAAGGAGTTCATTTCTTTAGGGTTGTGAGGTTTATTTTAAGAGTGTCTGATATGGAAGTTCATATGATTAAACTAAATTCTACATGAATTTTCTTCATTTTACTAACACATGATCATGTGCATATGGGAATACAAAAACTTTAACATGATAAGACTAAATACACATTCTTCATCTACACAATATTTACATATTTCTCTCTATCGACATATATTTTACAAGTGCATAAAGTAGGAGAATTTTTTAAGAATACTTAAATGTTTATTTTCTACCATGAACTAGTATAAACAAGCATACATTCATATAAACAATAATTTAAAATAAACTATCTGCAAAGGAGGATTGAAATTGTTACGCTAGTTCAATGAAAATCGCATATGTTGCTAGTTCTTTTCTAGTCATAATCCTCAAGTATTTATTATGCTTGTAATCTTTCATAAATTACAAATAATAACGTATTCAATGAATGGGTTTATTTACACCCTCACAACTATTTTAATGTTATGATATCATATAGTATTTTAATCTAGCCAAAATATAGGGTCAGCCTATTAGCTAGAAAAATCTCTATTTATGAATAAAGCTCTAGGATACCAAAATAAATATCATATATGATAAAAAAAATTAAAAATATAAAAAATTGAAGTTAACCAAAAAAAAAAAAAAAAGAGCTCTCTAACATGTCTTGAAAACTTTGAACATGTCAATTTAGAATATTAAAGTAAACAAGAATACATATTAACAAGAAATAAATAGATCTTATAGTGTCATAACAATCCAATGAGTTTGTAAATACCCATCAATAGTTATACTAGTGATAATTTCTCTTTGCAAAGATATGAGTCAATTATCTTTAAGCCTAATTGAACTTGACCTAGTAAAATCTATTGGTAAATGTTCCATGTTGAAGCTATAGAAACCTTGCGTTCATATATCTCTTATCACAAGGTGATCCTATCAACTTCATCTTGAAAAATCCATCTAGTTATTACCCAAAGTGTATAAAATTTAATTAGAAATAATTTGATTAAGTTGTCAACTAAACTATCAATTGAGAATAAGTGTTCAAGATATGTATTGGAATTTTTTTATGCCTATGAAACTTTTAAATTTTCTTCTAATTTAAACTTAAGATTAGTGGAGATCCATTTAGAACTATTGGCATGTTCAACCTTACATCACCAAGATATTTTAGAATATCGTTTACTTTTATCATTGGGTGAGAACAGCTTTCTAAACTCATGGATAAACCTCTAAATTATCTATATCACCCAACAACAAAAAACTTGAATAAAAACCAATTACAATTTACCTTAATTTTTACATTAGTAAAGAGCTTTAGATTTTTATTATTATCACCCAACTCAAACTCTAGTAACCAATTGAGAGGAGCTTTGGACTTATTTTTATCATTTAGATTTTTAGATAATTTTTCTAAGGCAATATCATTTTTTTCTATAGATATGCCATTTTCCTCTTACTTAAGTTGTCAGAAATATTTCTCTAAACAACCTTGAACACCACCAAATGAGGACATCATTTTATAAAATAAATTATTTATTTCAAAATGTGAAGACAGCATTTAAATTTATATAGAGATCAGTACTAAATATATAAATAATATACCCATCACAAATTATAAACCTTGATAATCTACATACAATTTAAATATGTGAAGACTAAATTTTAAAGCAATATAGAGATTAATCTCACCTATATATATATATATATATATACACATTTTAAAGCAATATAGAGATTAATCTCACTAACTAATATGTATATGTATATGTATATGTATGTATATGTATATGTATATGTATATATATGTATATGTATATGTGTGTATATGTATGTATATATATACACACATATTATAATTAAGTATCTTCCAAGGCTATTGCCTTTAAAGGAAAATGAAGATTCTTCAGATTGTGACATGCAAAATAAAGGTTGCAAGGTAGTTCCTCTCTCAAAAAAATAGTTGGGATGGGTAGTTGCAAAGAGCCCACTACATTGGGTTTGTGAGGCTTCATCTAAGAGTACATGATATGGAAGTTCATCTCATAAAATTATTTATATATATAATTGTATGCAAATGAGGGGATTCTAGACCTTAGAAAGGATGTCTTAATGGACTTTATTTTAGATAATTATAAATTTTTATTGCTTGGTCAATTGAACTATTTATATATGTGTCTATCAATCATGCTCTAAGAGTTGTACAAGTTCTAAAAAATTACTTAAGAGATTATAAATTATAGGAATGAATAAAGTACATATCTAAGGGACTATCTTGAAGTGTAGTCAATGTATCATAGATCTTGGACACATTTAAGTAACCTTATCCAAAAATATAAGATTCATTTTCTAACATAAAATAAGTCATCTAAAATGAAATTAAAAATTATGTTCAAATTTTAAATCTTATTTATCTTAACAATAAGATTCATTTTTATTCAAATCTAGGTTTAAAAAAAAAAATTGTCACCCCATTGTTTCTAAAACCAATAACTTATTGTCATTTAATATTTTACTTGACATTTTTAATTTATTAGAAATGTATAAATAACTAAATAAAATTTCCTAAATTTAATTGATAGAAATATATATGAAAATATTTATAATCTTTAGAAAATAATTAATTAATTGTAAAGATTTTCCCATGGTTGAGACCACAACTATTACCAATGTCATTAAAGTACATTGAGAATCTGTCCACATGGTGTTATGATCTAATTGATCTTTCTTCATAATTATCTACTATTACAATAATATAATACTTCATATAAAAATTATCTTAAAATACATTTACAAATGATTTTTTATATCCATTCATATTTTATTAAAAATAATAAATTAATTTTTATTCACTATCAATATAATAATATTTTGAAATAAACAAGTGCCACCTAGTGGCTAGTACTTGCCTTTATAGTATTTTAGTTTAATAAAAAAACTAAATTTTATTAATGTCAATAAAATTAAATGTGAGTTTTGTTAATTATAGTATTAACATAATCATTTTAAAATGTCACATTAATGTTAATTTTTATTAAATTATAATAATATATTAATATTATAATGTAAATCATAAGATAATGCATGTCTATATAATATAAATATCAAGAAAAATAAAAATCAAATAATAGTATAATGTAATTAGAAGAAAAAAATGATAATTATATAAATATAAAATTTATCTAATAATTATGTTACATACCAATATGTATAATATAATATAAAATTATTAATTATATAACACATCAAACTCTTATCAATCATATTCACAAAAATAATTTTTCTAATTTATAAAATTAAATATTGTACAAAACTTAAGAAAATTAAATTTTATTATATTTTTTTTTAAATTATTGTTTTTGATTGGTTGAAAGCTAACTTATTAATAACTAATTAACTAGAAAAACAAAACTCATTGCAATAATATTGCCTACTACAAGTACTAATAAAATAAGTTAAATTTTTAAAACATTGAAAATTTTAAAATAATTATTGCTATAAATTCTTAGCTTTTAACCTCGGATAATTAAGGGCCCCTAAGCCATTAGAGGTAGAATATGGACTAGTAAATTGCAACGTATTTTAAAAACTTTGAAAAGCTAGTTTATTGAAAATTTCTAAACTTTTGAGATTCAAATTGAGCGATGATGTTGGGGCGTCGCCGTCCAACGAACCTTCTGGAAATCGCGTGACCGCAGTAGTTTGGAATTATGTGGCCTACAGATGCCACGTGTATTGATGAGAGCGTGATAACATTGTTCTGTGGCGGAAAAATAAAGAAACAAGAGCTGCATGCAGCTAGAGTCCCTGCGAAGAAATTTGTTAAAGGGCTAACTTGAGTGTATTGAAATTTTGATCTGTATATAGGAAGGCAAGTCAAATTGTCAGCATAGGTCAAAAGCATACAGATGTGGCATCATATTTGATGGTGTGGTCATGAAACCTTAGTTATAAGCAGCAGACTTGTCAAGTAAGCTGCTGTAAAAAATTGAGAATGATTTGAAATTTCCACGTAGAATTTTGAGAAGCACGAAGTTAGAGTGCTCAACTACTCAGTGTGCTATTTAGAAACAAAATAAAAAAAATCTAAAAAATTCCTAATTGCTTTCAAAGTTGTGGTCTTAGGCAAAATATAAAATTAAAAGGATGGTGGGCCATTTTAACATATATTCAGCAATTGCAACTAAAGAGGTGCAAAGATTAGCATTGTTTTTAATATATGTATTTAGCAAATTATAATACATTTTTAGTTATATGTTGCTTGAAGCATGTTACAAACTTTATTTGTTGTTAGTTCATGTTATGTTTGAATATTTTGAAAGATAATTTTTTCAATAATAAGTATATAATGTAGAAATAATTTATGGAAGATAAAATAATTGAGTTAGTGAGCACATGTTTGTGCATGTGTTTCCATTCTAGATATATGTGATTAGATTAAACAATTAATAATCAAAACTAAATAATGAAAGAAATAAAGTTAGATAAATCTAGATTATCTAACTTCAATATCTATCTTTTACTTGATAAGCAAGATTTTGGAGGTTTTTACCATTTAGTAGATAGATTATTTGCCATTAAATAAATACCAATTTCTTAGAAACTTTATAAAAAAACTTCTACCAATCTACATTGTCTTTTAGATTTTTCTTATTATTTGTCACTTATATTAGAATAATTTTCTTTAATATATTGTGGAATATAAAAAAAAAATGATGGTTCTATTTTTTTAGGAGAAGGTTTGTTACTTTCAACATAAAGTAACACTTTCATGAAATATTAGATGAAATTTGTTATAAATAGACAATTTATTTAAGATAAATATATTTGAAATGGAAATTTTTTAATTTATTTTTTTAATATTTTTAAAATTTATCAAAAACTCTTTATGCTTTTACTCCCTTAATTCTTGTCTTTTTTAATTGTTTTTAACCTTCAATTAATGACCTACTATTTTGTAATAAATCAGTTATGTTTAATTACAAATAATGAGTAAACATAACACAGATACATAGATTAATAATATCACATAACATTGTCTTTTAAGTTTTGCATCCCAAATAGAGGCAAATACAAGCTAATGTCTCCTGCTAATAGCGAAAAGAAAAATAAAAAATATTTAATCATTTCACTCCCGACTACCGCCAAAACCCTCGATAAGCAATATTGTGGCAGCACTGAGCAAAAGATCATTTGAAAGTGAAAAAAACTCAGAAATGCAGGGGGCATAAGATAGGGAACTGTAAAAGTATTTTGACTTTGACAGGGTAAAATCAGGGCATGTTAAGCGTGGCATCTTCTACATCTTGTTTCTTCCAGAAATGGTGTTACTGTTGGGTAATCCATGATAATATAATCAAATCAGGTTTTTCTATCTACAGCATAAGGCTATGCCGTAATTATCAGAAACATATCTTTTTCATAGTTCTCTTGGAGTTCTGACATTTCTCCAATTCTCGTATTTCCTTCCACTATTTTTTTTTTAAATGTTAAATGCTTGCCAATCTTTGGGTAAGATGAATTAAAAAAAAAAACTTTCATTTCTGTTTACAAATTAGAACTTCATTGTGAAAAAGACATTTTTGTTTAATGAACATTGACATCTAGATTCTAGACTATGAATGAGGTGGAAAAGAAGCACAACATCAATATATTCTGATAACACATATTCATGGAATGCTAGAAGACCTGTCAGATTTCGGATTTTCCCTTGTATGGACAAAGATATAAAATTCTTCAACTGATTTTCATGTCTTAAAATTCAATATATATGCACTTCCATTTAGTGGCGATAATCCCAATATTTAGGAAAATTTTTACTTGATTTCTATAGGTGTTCAAATGGATGTGTTTATAAGATAGGAAGCAAAACATTATGTGGGATCAGAAGGATTGCGTCTTTGTTCCCCCAAATCGTTCATACAGGCAATCAAAGAAGAAAAGAGACGGTTGAATAAAGCCTCTAAAGCAATTTCAAGATATTTAAAGATAATACTTCTCAATAAGAAAGGACAATGGAACTGTAGAAAATGAGTTATGCTTTTGACCATCAATTTGAATCTAATGCATAGTCATCCTTAAGCATTGAGTAATTTGAGGGCTCTCAACCGTTTGTCTGATTTACTATTAGGAATAAATCAGGCAAGGCTGAGGTTTAAATCAAACGACCATGACTCTAACCCCTACCCAAATTTATCAAAGATAAACCACACAGTATGAGACGTGGCCCATATGCTGCCCAAAGGTATACCCAAAAAAATTAGATAAAATTGGAAAAACAAATAGATAAGTAGTGATGGCTGTTAAAGGGAAACAAAAATTTATTCCATAGTTATTGTATCAATTCCAAAGGCAGTCTCAGTGACGGGTGTAAAATCCATGAGAGAATAGTACCTTTGAAATTCCCAAGTCAATACATTTACGTTATAGGGAAACAGTAAAAATGTATGAAATATATTCCCTCTGATAGTTTACACGTAGAAGAGGATATCTATAAATGGTATAGAGAGTAAAAGGTATCAAATTGTTGGATTAGCACTAAGTTCTTTGTATCATGAGGAGATTTTTCCACTCTATATTTGTGTAATATTTTCATTAAATTTGCAAGTTTCTTGACTATGTTTGAAACTGTGATGAAGCAAACTGTAGCTACCTGTCAAAAATTATAAAACTTTCCTTAAACCACTAAAGTTTATCAAAAACCCTTGGACGGTTTACATAGAGTTGTAATCCGTGTATGTAATCTTAAAAAGTTTTAAGGAGGTTGAGATCTTTCAGACCGGAAGAATGCCCAACACATGTAGACTGCCAAAAGGCTTATCCTCTACAGAATGGGATTTTTTACCTTGGTTTATATCTTATTGCTTTCGGCTCATGAGGAACGAGACCAAACCATCTGTACTTTTGGGACAGAGTGTATGACTGCTATGGAACAGGGGAGTGAGAAGAGTGGGATAGGGTGTTTGACTACTGAGCAGTGTTCATCTCCAGCCCTGAATTTCAAAAGGAAATTAAATCATATTCACATTCCAGAAATTAAAAATCACTGAAACTGTGGCGAGTAATTTACCTCAAGAGTCTGGACAAATTGTGTCGTGCTGTGAACGATGCTGTTGAGGAATATAGGCGAAACCCTACGGTGCAGAATATTGCCAAATGATATGAACCACCTATCACCCTTTGCTGTTTCAATCTATTCACATTGAACGGAAGTACATCTGAAAATATGACAGTTTGAGGGTTGATGGTGTTGGAATTTATGTGGAGATTTTGTGACTTTTGGTGCAACTTTAATGCATACAAACAGCAACAAAATAATGGCAGGCATGGTCGTGGCGAAGTTTCCGTTTTTTGTTGCAGGCAAAAACATAATGCAAGTCATGGTTGAGGCGAGTTGTACTGTAACCTTGCCAGATAACTACATATCAGTTATGACAGATAAGTAACCTCTAGTTATTGGCGTATAAATAGTGGCGCCGACTTAATCAAAGCCAGGTTCTAGTTTCGAATCCTACGGAGATGACTTACCTGAAAATGTGTCAAAGCAACTCTTTCCCATGCCGCCGCGTGGGATCGAACCCTGCCTAATGCAGTAAAAGTTTAGATAGCCTTTTCGTGCTGTAAAGCAAAACATGAAAACACGTTCAAAACAACCTGTACACAAACCCTTATAGGTAACGTGTGAGAGCAATTTTATTCTTGCACGAAAAATCCCGACGACACTTTTTGCACGGCACATTCAGGCCTGTTTTAACATTTCTCAGCCGGCGAAACTCTTTTCAGGCGTGAGACAAATTGAGTGGGCTGTGCCCACAATTAATAGCCTATCGGCTAAATATACTATTTAATCTCTCAAAATAAGCTTTTGTGCATGGCTTATAAGGAAATAGAGGTAGCCTAGAAAAGTATGGCTATTTGGCCTCCGTGTGTTGAAAAGGATTCGTGGCCATGCATTCAGTAAGTCCGCGTGTCCTATCCAGGCTTCCACATTTTGCATGCGAATAAGGTAGAAGTCTACCTGCCTCGTCTATGCTTCCATCTTTGCATAAATGTTGTTCTTGAGGCGTTTTTAACTAAACATCTGATGGGGATCCTGGACGCCTCTGACGGGGGAGAGCTCGGATTTTTTTTGGAAACACAGAGGATGAGGATATACGCGTCACACCTGCCAATTGCATCATTGTGTAAGTTCTACTCTCTTCCACAAAAAAATACTGTGCAGTCAATGAATTCATGAGATAATATTTCCTTGGGGGATATCGTAAGATTGTTTCAGTTCCTTGGTCTTTGCTTCCATGTTTTCCATGCATGCAGTTGTTCTTATCCTGTAATCGTGGCATTCCATGAGACCACATTTCTTTTAGGCATTCAGTCAAACAATTCACATGCCTCATCTGTTCCTTCGCATTTTAGTCTTTAAAATACAAAACCCAGTTTAATTACGCAAAGAAAATTGTGAAGAAATATGATGAAAAATGTATAAAGTTAGGAAGAAGGATGTAACAAGTTCAACTTTTGAAGATGGTCTGACCTCTGCAATTCACTATATGCAAAGACAGCGCTGGCAGCCATCGCATCCGCAAATCACAATCTTAAAAAGTAACTAGCTGCGTTGCTTTATGCTGTCCCATATTCCATTTATTGGAGATGTACCTTTTTAGAAGAAGATCATATGAAGAAGTTACAATAGTGTAACAATTTGGTTGCTCATCATCTAACAGATCAAATGAAACTTACCACAGTACTATCAGAGTGGAACTCAAAACATTTCTTAACACTGCACCTAACTCTTCAAAGCATAGCCAATTCTCATAATGAAAATAGCAACTTTACAGAATTTTATAGCACAACACAAAATATAATTGACATGGAAATCTGGACTACAGTTAGTGAGTGGACTGAAATAAGAGAGACCAGCTTCCAGAAACAAAACTCGACAGTCCATTAAAGAAACATTAAGTTTAACCAAAAGACTCGGGTAATTAGAAGCCTTACCATAAATAAAAGGAAAATTTTACGATTCTTATTGCAAACTAGGGGAATCATACACCAAAACCAAGGAAATAAATACATTCTTATTGTTGATGTCTCGGTAGAAAGTATTTCCAAAGATAACATATCAATTGCTACAAAACATAACCTTGGATTATAAATGACCCAGTCAAAATGCTATTCTCGTTGAGTTTACAAAATTTTATTAAGCCTTCACAACTGGTTTTCCTATCACATATGAGATTGCATTCAGCATTGACTCATTAGGCCACAAAAATAAAGGTGATCAAATTATGCTGACTCCTGAATAGGGTGATAGAAAATTGAAAATCAAATCAAGCAATATGTTGGATTCAATAGCACTACCTATTGAAATGTTTGCAGAATAAGCCTTGAGATGAGCTAGAAACACCCACACAAAATTCTCTGCCAATCATACAAAGAATTAATGAATTATTGTGTCTCTGATAAATTGCACCACATCAAATACAGTGGTTATACCTTTTAAATTCCTACTTGAAGTACAAAGAAATACATTTCCTCACCACAGGTACATGTACCATTAGATTTTGAAATTGGTGAGGGCATCTAACTAGAATAAATACTGCCTCCCCAAGCTTTTGTTCAAATGTCCATGGCTCTACCTTCACAATGCAAAAAAATCACCTCTAAGACTCACATTTTCTTAATTCCTACACTAATTAAAGATATACACATATTTTGGATACTACAAAATTCTTCCTTCAGTTTTTTCCTTTCCCTGCAGCCAAGTAAAGTGTCTAATCATGAATAGGATGAATGACCTAGGGCACCGTATTTCAGAGTAAAGATCACATATTAAATTAGAGATGCAAATGGAAGAAAAAGTAAATTAGTGAATTGAATAACTAATTCTGAAGAATAACACAACAAAATCCAAGTTTTTCAAAACTTACAGATTGAACAGGAGCTACCAGAGTCTGTTTGAATAATGATTTCGGGAAAAAATATTGGTAGACAGATAAATTATAAATTTATCACAAATGGGAAAAAAAATCATATTTACAGTTCTTACTGTAAACCAAAGGAATTGAACTTGAGATAAATTTAAGTAAAAAAAAAAATTTTAATTGTGTATTTATGTCTATAAAACTCATTTCATTTTGATTAAATCTTGAAACTGCATTTTGTGAACCGAACCTTTCAATTGTTGGTTTTTTTTAGGCTTTTGTGCTTTCCCTGGGGTTTTATTTCGGTGGAATAAAACATGCCTATCGCAAATTGAGTCAAAGCTGAAGAGGTCTTTGGTAAGTTAGGCAAGATGTATGAATTGGCGAACTCCATCATAAGATATCCTTATTCCGGTGACTTTGCAGTTAAAATAATGTTAGGTTTTCACACACATACCTATAATACCAGATCCATTTTATGAATTTGTGGACAAAAGCACAGATATGAGTTTTTTCTCTTTTGGGTAGTTAAACTATGATTTAGTAAATGGAGTGTTATTAAAATTTCACTATTAGTTTATTGTTTCATTGTATCATGGGATCTAAAACTTGCAATTTCTAGATCATGTCTAGGCAGTGATGACTACCCTGTACCTCGGTTATGGGTGAGATATATTTTGATACTATTTGCCATTCATCACTGTGTTTTTTTTTATTAAGACAATTGGTAAACCCCTTTTGTGGGCACTAGGGAAGCCTTTGGCTTGCATGACATGACCAAGGGATAATAAATGCAGGTGTATCATCTTACAATATACCTCTTAACTTAGTGTGTGTTGCACTAGGGATTTTCGTATGTTTCCTAAGTTAACATACTCTCAAGTGCAGTAAAGTGGACATTACTTTGAACCATAGTTACCACGAAACTCCAATATACAAGCAAGGATTTCCATATGTCACAGCCTAAAAGAATTTAATTTAATTTTTCTTTTTAAAACCATAGAGGGGTTGCGAATCCCAGTGCAGTCAATATTTTTTTATGCAATCTCATTGAGGTGTTGAACCTGCACCAACACAATCTTCCTCATGTTAAGACAACTGGGTATAATTTTTTAAAAAGCCAAAATAATTAGCATATATCCATTTAGACCATCCAAATTTCATTTAAGTAGGAACATAATAGAAAGTTTAGAAAGTTGTTTTCCAAAGAAGGCAAAAAACTAAAAAGGATGTATCATATTCTATTTTTTTTGTTCTTAGGAAATAAAGTGTACTCTGGGTCTAGGAAGACATCCACTGGAGATGATTAACCAGCACCGTAGATCCTAGCCAATAGCCTAGAGAGTCCAAAATCAGTTACTTTTGCAATGTAGTTCTCATTCACAAGGATATTGCTGGTTTTGAAGCCCTTGTGAACTAGAGGAGGTGCCAGTGCATGCAAGTGCTCAAGACCTGAATTCATGCAAGACTGAACAATTATTCCAGATAAAATATTTTTTGTAAATTTGACAATTGTATATATCTTCAGGAAAATGCAAACTTATTTTTCATGTCCAACTCAATAGGGCAAAAGATTAAATCTACACAGTAAAATTAACATGACTTTCATGAGAAAATTGATCAAATTCAGTTTTCTTTTACTAAAAGGAAAAAAGTGCTACATCAAACCCTAATAATCATTCCTTAGTCTATTCCAATGGAAATTTACCTTTAGCTGCATCCAAAGCAATAGAGAGGCGTTGTCTCAAGTCTAATTTTCCATAAGAGTTCCCATCAAAATCTATATTACCAGGGACAAATAAGAATTTATAGCATCCTACCACACTTCACAACAGCATACTGGACATCTAAATACTGTATGATAAAAAATTCTTACCATACAAGTGATTACATACACTCCCATTTGGCATATAATCATAGACTAGCATCTACTGGTTATTCTCTTGACAGTGATGTTGAGAAGTTTCTACCCTGAGATGGTAAACTTGTGACACCACCTCTCAGACATGGTAATAGCACTTGGTCTGCCAGTTTTTTGGCAAGTAGTCATGTAGCCATGGCCAAGAAAAACCTTCAACAGAGAAAAATAAGAAATATTTGTTCGTATAGTGTTAAACTGAGTCTTCTTTGTGTAGCAGCTCGTAAAAGTGGTAGTTTCTCAAAAACACACAAAAATAGAACAAAAACACAGTGATTGGGAAAGAGGTATAAATTGCAAACCATGCCAAACGACTTACCGTCTCACCCAATATCACTGCTGCAAAGAATAAAAATAAAACTTGTTGAAACCATGCCAATCAACTTACCTTAAGATTCTGCACAAATTGAAAAAGCAAAATTCTTACTTGGCTTGGCCTTGGACGACAGATCGAGGGAGAACAGAGCAGCAAGAAAAAATTGCATGCAAGAAGAAGCCCAAGAAGCCCAACCAACGCTTCCACCAACTTCTCCTGACATTAATGCATTAACTATGCATTCAATGCTTTAGTACCTACCAGCCCGCCAGCTTTCACAATTTGCATTTAATGCCTAAACCTTGGCGAAAATTTATATATGTCATCCTATTTTTGGATACCTAAGCCAAAAATTTATTAAAAATATTACCTTTATATTTCTCCTCATTGATCATTGGCGGAAATAATTTTTGTCTTATTTTTAATCAAAAAATCCTGAAACCCCTGGCAAAAATATGAAGGGCCAATCAGAAAAAAATGAAAAATGAGAAAAAAATCAAAAATCATAATAAATTTTTTGCAGACATTAGGAAAAGCAGCAATTTTGCATTTTGCACGATTTTCGAGCAGCACTAATGCAAGGAAAAGGTGGATGAATACAATAGTCTACACTTACGGCAGGGGACTAATAAATTAGGCTATATCGTTTAAAAGTTTCCTGTGGCTGCAGTGATTTACAAACAGTCTTTTTGATGCTTTAAAAGAAGCAAAATGCCGGTGTGTAAAGGCCGATTAATCGTTGTATGCAAAATATCTCCAAGAGTCGTCGTGGAAAATATCTGTAAAGTCATTCAAGGTCGTTCATTATCCCACGGCCACACCAAAAATCTGTCAATTTTTGAAATTTAAAAGAAAAATCATTGACCAATTGACGTGCACCCAAATAAGAATAACCCCTCCAGTCCTCCACTCTCAAGAGCATTATCTGCAATTCCTCTCACGTCAAAATACACCAATGGCCGTTCCTTCTGAAGCGGTGTATTCTTATCATTTCATTTTTGTTGTCTTTTTTTTCCCTGTCAGGCATTTCTCTTTCTCTTTCCATCGATTATTGTCCAGCAGATTGTCATTCCATGAATCTCTTGCTCTTCTTCGCTTTAAAAGCGGGCTTCAATGACTCCTGGCTATCTCAGTTCGTGTGTCAATGGAACCGACTATTGCAGGTGGGAAGGTATATCCTGTGATAATCACACCAACCATGTTGTTTCTATTGGTGTAGCCTTAGTTGATGGTGTGATATCTGAGAGCTTGTGCCAACTTTGTTTTCTCACATCACTCACGATAGAAGCAGTAAGAGGTAGTACCACTCTTCCTCCCTGTTTAGGAGATCTCTCTTATATAGATTTTGTAAATATAATCCTTAATGACTTCAGTGGGAAGATTCCATCTTTCCTTTGCTTGCTCACCCAACTTATAGGCCTTGATCTTAATCACAATATGTTCAATGGAAACATACCTTCCTACTTGGGCAATCTTTCTTCTTTAACTTACCTTGGCCTTGCTAGCAACCAACTTAGTGGAAGCATACCAAATTCTCTCGGTAATCTTCTTTCTCTTCGTTTTCTTGATCTTTTCGAGAATCAATTAAGTGGGAGTATATCAAATTTTCTTGGAAGTCTCTCTTTGTTGATGAAATTAGGACTTAGATACAATCAACTGAGCGGTATCATCCCATACTGCTTGGGCAATCTCTCTTTACTACAACAGTTGGATATTAGTAATAACAACTTAAGTGGGACCATTCCCCCTCCATTTCCTTGGCTTTCCTCCCTCATCGAATTCTATGGTGATGGCAATCATTTCAATGAAACCATCTTCTCTTCATCACTTCCAGTTCTTTGAATTTATCTATCCCTGTCATTAAACCAGTCGATTCCAGAAACTTAACACAATCTTACAAAACACTACTACATTGAGGCTTTTAAGGCGATAATTTAAAGACAAAGGAAATGCATTTACAAGACAAAATAATTTTTGTCTTAAATATATTAAGATATATTTATTTATTTATTTGTCTTAACCCAGACAATAGAAATTAAATATATTTAAGTTTTTTTATTTTATTTTACATTTTCTCAAATTAAGACAATAGAAATTAAATATATTTAAGTTTTATTTTTTATTTTACATTGTCTCTCACTATTTTTTTTCTTTTGTCGTTTTTATTTATTTATTTGGCATTTCATGATAAAGAGAATATGCCACGTGCCTATTTCGATTATCAATGCTCTGTGCTATTTCTTTTAGTTTAATTTATTCTTAATAATTTTTAAAGTTAAAAAAATATTTGAGTAGTTATTAGAGTTTTTTATTGTAGGTTTTAGTAAATTTATATTTATATTTAATTTTTTTTAATATACATTTTAAATTAAATCACATAAAATTTATTAAAATTAAATCAAATCAAATGAAAATTATCTATATTTAAATTAGAACTTTATTTTTTACCTTTCATTTTATTTTTTAGTTTTTTAAGTTTAATCTTGTAATTTTTAATATAAAATTTAAAATTTTAGTTAACAGTTTTAATACAGTTTATTTTTAGTTTTACTATTTTATTTGAAGTACAATTTTACTTTCAAATTAATGTTACTATTGTTTGCAATATATTAATTATATTTTTTAAGTACATTTTATAAAATTTTAATTCTATTATTTAATTATTTATTCTCAATAAGTTTATTATTTAATATTTTTTTAAAATTATTTGTTTAAATAGATATTTTAATTTTGCATTTCCTTTATAGTATGATTTAACTTTGAAATTTATTTTACATATTTACTTATATTTATGAAATTACAAACTACAATTAAAAGTTATTAGAAATAATTTAATTTATAATTATTCATGTTATTAAATTTTAATTATTTTAAAATTATTTGTTTAAATGGATATTGTAATTTTGCATTTCCTTTGTAGTATGATTTAACTTTGAAATTTATTTTACATATTTATTTATGCTTATGAAATTACAAATTATAATTAAAAGTTATTAGAAATAATTTAATTTATAATTATTCATTTTATTTTTATCCTAATTTATATAATAAAATAAATTTCAAACTTAAAATCTAAATTAAATGTTATTGAGAGAGAGGGAGACTAACTTTTGATTAGTCGATTCATGCCAACAATCCAAGGATTACATGTGTCCCTAGGGAGTTATGCTCAAGGTACCACATGTGTCATTTGATTAAGGATATGATAATTCACCTTTCAAACCTCTTTAGAGTACCCATTGCACACTTAAGGAAGATAGAGAAGATATAAAGAGGAAAAGGGAGAAAAAGAGAAAGAAAGGAAGAGAGAGAGGGGGGGGAAAAGATAAAAATGGATGGATATAGATAGGGAGAGGGAGATACAAAAAGAGAAAAGAGAGAAAAAAAGATAGAGAGAAAGATAAATAGAGATCTATGGAGATAAAAGACAAAGAGATTTGTAACAGAGATAGAAGGCAGAGATATAGAGACTAGAGATAGAGGGTAAGAGTTATACTAAGAGGAATAAATATAGAGGAGAGAGAGATAGAGATAGTGTGAAATGCATAGAGACATAGATAGGTATAAAGAGTACCATAGGGAGGTGATAAAGAGATAGATAAAGAGAAATAGGAGACAAAGATATATAGAAGTAGAGATAGGGGGAGATAAATAGGGACAATAAAGGAGTAAGGTAGAGAGATAGGGAGAGAGAGAGGAAGAGAGAACGTAAGAAAAATATAAAGAGAAATATGAGAGAGATACAAAGAGAGAAATTGAGAGATAATGAGAAACATAGAGATTGAGAGGGAGACATAGATAGAAAGAGTGTCTCTCTCTTTCTCTTCCCATCTTTATACATATATCTCATCTCTACCTCTCTTTATATATAACTCCCTATCTCTATCTTTCTATCCTTCCAATGCTCCCTCTCTCATTCTCTCCCTCTTCCCTTTCCTCTCTCCTTCCATCTCTCTTTCTCTCTCTTCCCCCTCCATTTTTCCCACTACCTATCTTTCTATCTCTCCCTCTTTTGAGATCTCTATCTCTCCCTATCACTTCCTCTTTCTATATGTCTATTTTATCTCTATCCTCTCTCCATTGAATCTCTCCCTCTCTCCCTAAATATATCCCTTTGTCTCTATCTTCATATATATATCTCTCTCACACACACACATACACACTCCATTTCTCCCTCCTTATCTTTATCTCTCTCTCCCCCTCTCTATTTATCTCTTCATCTCTTTATTACTTATCTTTATCACAAGTTATCTCACTCTTTCC
>VDFB02176895.1:0-11033 GCA_007258455.2 Sequoia sempervirens
TATTTCTCAAATGTTCATCTATGGCTGAATAGAGCCTAATCTCTTGTTTTAATTAGTTAAGTAAAATAAAACATTTTTGAAGGGACGTGGCCCTTCCAAGTTTTGATGTATTTATATCTATTCCATAGTAATGCAATAGATATAGGTGTTATGAGATATTCAATAGATAGATTTATAGCAAAATGCTTTCATATACAAAGATTCAGATGCATGTATTTTGATGGAGTAAATGAAGATATATAAGTTGTGGATTAAGATTTTGGTATCAGTTGTTTGTTAAATTTATTTAGCTATTTGATTGTCTCCATTTTGATGCTTCTCTATTGTTTAAATTGATATAACAAGTTTATACTTAGTTTATCATTGTACAGTTGCTATATATGTGTGATCTGGTTATTCGGTTCTCTCAAGTAGGGATTAAAATATTTTAACCAATCACAACAATTGGGAAGTGTTAGTTGGATTAATAAGTAGAATCACATTACTAGAATTGTCATTATATCTCAAGAAGAGTTTGTCAATTATTCACTTTCACATTTACACAAGTTGTAAACAATTTCTGTGCTTCACAATTTGAATTATTGCCATTATTGAAATCCACATTTGTAGATATTCATTAGACTCCATATACCCAATAAGGCACTAGTCTTCCCTTGTATTCTTTTATAATTTTCATTATTCTTATTTATTTTACACTTACATTTACAAATACACATACATATGCATTTATTGTTTTTCATTTTATTTCTCATGTAGTTTAATAGTTTGATCGGGTTTTCATATTATATGTGTTAAGATACTTTAAGTTTTTTCAATTGCATTAATTTATGGATATGTTGTATCTATAACACTACAAAACCATATGCTCTTTGCATTTACACTTGCATTTAGAAATACACATTTATATACATAGATATAGATTTCTTTAATGATATGTTTCATTTATTGTTCTAGGAGAGCATCCAGTAATTGCATTTACATTTTACATTTAAAATACATATACATACATACATACATGCATACATACATGCATACATATGTGTGTGTGTGTGTGTGTATCATTGGTGTTTAGAAACAACCCATTGGTTTCTACACATGGATAAAGTTCATGCGTTAGATCTCCATACATATTTTACATTTGAAACCTAGGCTTGAACCTCTCATTTTCACATGCTTTTCTTCACAAAGCGGCAGGACAACAACTATACCTTCTCTTTTGCATCCTACCAGAAGCATATTCATTACATGCATCGTACAATTACTACAGTATCCATGGGGCCTCTTACACAAGCTATAGTAATCAAAAAAGGTGTAAGAGCTCCTTTATATCATGTTTGGACTACAAAACCCTCAAAAATAGGGTAACTAGGCCCTGTATGCAAATAAATGAAGCTTTCTAACTCAAATCAATTCCTTAAGCCCTCAAATTAGATTCAAATCAAAGATAACACATATATTCATGACATGGAATTGATTTCACATAAAAATATGGCTTCATGTGATCGTACAGTGCTGCATAACAAGAAAAATACATAAATTTTGAAGAAAAACATAGATTTTTGAATGTCAAGAGTTTGTAATTTAAATCCTCAATCATCAAAAACCATTACATTGATCACTTTATGCCTTTTAAATTCCTTTACACATCAACCATTGAACAACCACCTCTACAACTAACTTTTTAATCTTTTATGATCACATGAAACATAAAACACACAAATTTCAAGGTTGTTAACATCACTATTGAAATGTTTTAATTTTTTGACTTTTCAAATATTAAAAAGTACATCATTAAATTAATTATGTAATGGCATAAAAATTAAAGACATCATGAATTAATTATGTAACCACATAAGTCAAATATAATTCTATCAAGAAATTAATATCAAATAGATAATATAATCGCATAACTCATACATTTCAATGTCATTCATCTTCTTCATCCAAATCATTGTCTATATTATCTAATCCAGATTCAACATTGTAAGGATTGGTCATATCATCATCATCATCATCATTGATATTAGTTTCGATAATTTCATCATCCACATGGATATCATCTTCATGAACATTAACTCCTCCATCATCATGAGCTAGTCTCCTCTTCGACATCTTCGTCAGGGACATCATCAACTAACTGTTGATCCTGATCGTCATCTACATCATCTTCTAGTTCTTCGGTATCTTCTTCCACCACATTATACTTTATCGGCCTTCCTCTTGGATCATTTCTAACAACAAATGACCAACCCAGTTTATCTAGAACATCTAAGTAAAATACCTACTCACATTGGCTTGGAAGAACATAGAGCTCATTTCCAACTCATTTGATCGACCTTGTATTAACCATGGTAAATCCATTATCATGTTCAATAACAATTATCTTGGAATTATTTTCGTTCAATCATAGCCTATACCATAGGACGACGAACAAAATTAATTTGAAGGGCTTAAAGTCACACTCAAGTATATCATCCAAAATCCCATAGTATCAATTTTTTGAGACTTTTGGATGTATGTTGCTTCTAGATGAAAAATTAGTCACTTGAAAGACTAGAGTTATACCAGAATCACAAATTTTCTTCATGTCATCCCAGGTACTGATTTAAAGGTTTATGACCATTGCACCACATAGCCTTGTGAGAACGTTTTTCCACCTCTAATATATCAAACATGTAAAATTATTTACCAATGTCGATGGAGTTAGTAAGCATGTTACATTCTTGGTCGAGATGAATGCAAGAAAACAATTATAACATATATATACATCAATATAAATTGAAAATAATTAAAAGTATAGGTGATTAATATATTTTATACATGCATATTTTATCTCTTAAACCATATGCTAAAATCAGATTTCCTTTTATTGTAACATTGGAATCTCCATTCTGATAAGGCTTCTTTTCTTGATGAAGCCATACCATTTCCCATGTGTCATTGACCAGTTGTTGGCATTGTTCAATCCATACCATCATCAATCAAATATTTTGGTATTAGAGTAATTGCATCCCACTCTCGACCAACTGTATCCAAAAATCCTAAAATTTGCACACGTATAATTAGTTAAATACCATGAGTATGACCTTAATTTATAATTGATGTATATTGAAGATTAATAATTAAATAAGTATAATATACACAAAACCATGCAGCAAAATGTATTCTAATTAATCTCCATGACCATCTTATAATTACCTCTCACTTTCCTCAATCTACCTTTCCCCATCAGGTACTCCCCTTCAAATTTGTTAATGGAGTTGGGATCCCAAATGTGATCTACATGAATCTTTGCTGCAAACATAGGAAGATGCTCACTAATATAAACCATGGTCTTGTATACCATATATCCCTCCACCATAGAACCCTCAGGATGTGCTCTTTTTCTAACCAAATCCTTTAAAATTTTCAAGTGCCTCTCAACCATCCACATTGACCTTGTGTGTACAAGTCCACACAATTCAATCTCCTCAACTTGTTCTATGAGGTAGTGTTCTTGTGCATTAAAAAATGTCAAAGGTAGACACTTTTTCATTTCACACATTAGATGAGGAATTTTTCTCTTCTAATAATTTATATCTTCTTTATAGATTTCTTTAGATGACATCCATCTAAAAGTGATTCAAGGCGTAAATATATTAACGAGATTTAACAAAAATATACAGTATATTACATAGCAAGTAAAAAAAAAAGAAATTATAAGATCTATACAACGAATTGAATAAATATCATTACTTACCTCATGTCATTTCCAATATAATATATAACTTGCTTGACATTATTGTCGAAGTTGTCTGGGAGAGATAGAGGTAGAACGTACTGCAACAATTATAAAATGATCTTTTCATTATTTTTTCAAAAGTAGTAAACATAATACACTGAAAAGTACATGCATTATACAAGTGTATATTATATACTAGAATAATTACCTTAATGAAGGTATTCCAATCATGTGTTTTCATCCCTAACCTAAATTCACCAAATTTTGTGATCTCAACAACATAGTCATGGAATTGGAATAGAAGGTTTGCTGGAGTTGTAATGAGAATGAGGGATAGGACACCCCCTCACCCGGGAAAAGACAACAGTTGCAGGAGGAAAGATTGACTAGGTTGGAGTGCAATATGTCCAAGATTGGCCATAATATCAGGGCCACTGTGGCAAATAATCACAAAATTGCCAGGCACAACACCATTATCATCAATGCTATGGTGGAAAAGTTGGAAAAAAATAAAAAGGGCTCACTAGTCATGGACTTGGATGTAGAATGAAGGGATTTATGCGAGAGAGTACATTATTTGAAGGATTTCGACACGCAGGGCTATGCAGAAGAGGAAGAGCCCTTGCTTCTCCTACAGTTCAAATCCTCCTTGAGAGTTCTGAGGATATAGTGAGATTGAAAAGAGGTAGGGAGTTGATGAACCTGCTGTAGATTAGTGCTCTTTGTAGTTGTTTTGGCTTTTGATGGTCCTTTTGGATACTGTTGTCTCTTTTTGCTGTCGTTTCCTTTTTGGGATAGTTGTCTATTTGTTCGGACTTTTTATGCTCTATCTTTGTATGTTTTCACTTTGTGGTTTCAGGTCCCTATAAAACCTATTTTTTCCTTTTCAAAAACAAATCCTTTGGGAAATCAAATTTTTTGTATGACTTATTTTATAGCATTGCTTTGCTGCTCCATTAATAACTAAGGGCACTTATATTAATTTGGTCTCCATCACTATTTAATTGAATTACATTTTTTATTGAATGATTGGTTTCCTGAATGTCACTACAAATTTTGACAATTTTTTCTTTGTCATGCCTTCCATCCAATATTTTCCATAACATTTTTGTTATATTCTTTCTGATATGCATTATATCAAACAAATGGACAATTTGAAGTTGCTCATAGTAGGGCAACCTACTAAATTATCTAGGATAAATTTTTAGTCCCTATGGAAGCCAACCATTAATGCCTTAACGACCTTCATGAAGCATATAAGTTCAACACGTTAGCAACGACAATCATTATCAATTATAGAATGAGTAAATACAACACAATATAAAAATATAAATTCAAAACATATCATATATGATAGATAAACAATTTGATCTGATGTGTAACCTTGATGATTAATTCTATTATATTCCAACTTCCATAGGCGAGGTGTCATTCTTTGTGGTTTTGATGTAGTCTCTTCTTTCCCATTGAAAATACATTTTTCAGTAGTTTGATACTTATGATTTCTGTGGAGGAAGTGACTATACTCATCAAAAACTTGTTTTCCTAAACTTGTTGAACAATGAGATTTCATCTTTGGACCACAAAATGGATATGAAATTTTTCCCTTTGTTTGAAGACCTACAAGATCATATATGATTGGATTAAATATGTTAATTTTTATAATTATATATAATGAATAGATTATTTAAAAAATATGCATTATATCTACTTCATAAAATTAAATATTGTTAAAGGGTATTCAAATGTTATAACATACCACAAAAATGTGTTAGCCCTAGGGAATCATGAATTGTCCATACAAGCATTGCATATAATTGAAATTATCTTTGTCCTATTTGTCTAGAGACGTCATACATAGTGACACCATTCCATAACTTTAGTAACTTGTCGATAAGAGGCTCGATATATAAATTCATATCTTTAACTTGGTACTTACCTAGTTGAATGAACATAAAGATTACATAATTATTATAACCATTTTACTACAATATATATAATTAATGTACATGACTATTGAATGAAAAAAATATAAGTCATTATGCAACAAATAAGACAAATGAGATGCTACTATGTTAAAGAAAATTGATGTAAAAATACACCGGAACAATCATGACACAAGCATTGGCATCCCTCTTTGGTAATCCATGGAAGGGATATTGTTGATAACAAAAATAGGCCACACCAAGAGTAGAAATAGATCTAAACTCTCCAAATGGATTGACACCATCCGCTCCCAATGAAAGCCTGAGATTACGAGGTTCTTCTTTAAACTGTGTCCATTTTTCCTCCATGTCCCTAAATGCAGAACCATCAGCAGGCATTTGAAGAATGTATCATCTTCTATTCCAGCCGTGACACGATATAAGTTGCTGAAGCACTTCAAATGATGTTTGCATGCATGTGAGACCAAATAAGAATAGCGGCTTTTTTGTTAAGTTGATCTATTTGATATCTCTTGATGTGACATTCCATGTATTCTGTTACAGAGTTGTTTTATGATATATATAATATGATCATTGGGACATGCATCTATTGCTTGATACTCATTATGATATCTTTCATAATGCTAGATAAATCTTGGTATGAGCGAGGTAAAATATTTGATGGTGGTAACAAAAATTCACCAATAAATCTACAACAAAAAATAATTTGTTAATATAAAGAATATTAATGGTACATATTTCATCCTTTATTTACTAGTGATGAACTAACAACAATTAAACTAGATGAAAAAATATGACATATATGACATACCTTAACATCCGTGTGATTGCTATGTTTGATAAATCATTCATAACCTTCAAGTTCAACAACAACAATACATCAAAGAGAAGAGTTGTTTGCGAGCCTTCATAAAGGGGCTTGTATGCCTTTTTAAGTAAAGGTAAATCATGAACATCATCAAAGTCATCTCGATCATCATGATCAACTTTCCCACTAAATGTGTCATAGATCAATGTATTTGTACCATCATCTTCAATAGTGTTTTCTGGCGCATGATCATCTTCTTCCATAGGATCATTAACTTCATCTTTGATATTCATAGCTCCATGTTCATCCACTTGAAAAACCACATTTTTTGGGCCGTGATAATCCATATCATGTGCCCTAGGGTGCCCCACCTTTATAATAATGATAAACATAAATTAACCATGATCATGATAAAGTTATATTTTATATATATATAAAATGTTAAAATGATATAAAAATTTACAAATTGAATCAATATAAACACATATAATGAACAACTTACCAATGGATGATAATCATGCCCTCCTTCAACGTGACCATGTTGCTTACAATGTTTCTCAGCTGTAGTGATTAAAATTCATCTCGTCTTTAAGCCCTTGCAATTATTGCAAGGACAATAACATTTCCCATCACCCTTTCTTTTCAATCTAGCCCACAATCTATCAAGTGTCTCTTCATTTTTTTCTAGACTAATATTATCTAACATGATTTTTCTTTACAAAGCTTGAATATTTAGATCTTCAAAAAATATCAAACTCACACTCCAATAATAATTGTAATATTTTACACCAAAAAAATTTGGCATGCAACCACACCTACAAAAGAGAAGATAGTCTGAAGTTAATGACCTCAAAAAACACTTTAAAATGCTAATTCCAAAAATTATTAAATTCTGATTTTACTATGTTTTCCAACCGTTAGACTCCTAAAATCAGAATATTGAACTTGCACAACAAAATCTAAAAATGCAACTCTAAAAATGCTCAAGTCTAAAAATGAAATCTGATGAGATGTTGCTTTAAAATATGATTTTCAAACCTGGAAGTACAAATCTAATTTCAAAAATGAATTTGGGGAAAGGACAATGACTACCCTCAACCTGGCGATAGCTTCTTGAATTTTTTCTGATTTTTCCCAAGAAAATCATCCTTAGTTCTCCACAAACTATCCTAAGTATAACAAATTCGCAAGCAAAGAAAATTCATAAGTATAGAAAAATGTAGTTGCAATAAATAATTGGGCTCACTTTTTATTTATGTCCGCCTCAATTTTGACTTCACATGTTCACTGAAATTTCAACGAAAACTCTTTGTCACAATTTCAATGAAAAAATAGGTTCGTCAAATTTTTTATGAATGTCGAGGATAAAATTAAAAAAAAAAGAAAATTACACATTAAATATCACTAGTACCAGACAATACATCTAATTATCCATCTTTCATCAAAAATTTAAGTTGGATTTTGTAGTCAAATGAGTTAATGGTTGCCCAATGTTCGGTGTCTATCGATGTTGCTGCTATCTCTCTACCATCCCTCCTTCATTATCCATCATCCATTGTCCATCCGTCACCCAAAGTCCGGCGTCTGACATCCATCATCCATCGTCGCCATAGTCCATTTGCTGTCCACCGTCTGTTGCCATTATCTGCTACTGCTGATGCCTATCCACCGTTTACACCCCATCCTTTCGTTGTGTGGTTCCCACATCCCTAAACCCGCATTTATGTTTATGGTCCAAATGAGCTCCAAAAATGAATATTATGATCTTTTGATAATGGATGGATGGATCTAACAAGGAGTTTGCAAGATTTTATTAACATTTTCTTTGATTTGGGTATGAAAGCACTTACTACACTTCATGTATGTAGGATTCATGGAACCTACCTCAGGTCAGTCAGGGAGGCCCATTGAGAAAGTTGAACAAGGAAAAGTGCATAGCTCTTGTAACCATTCATTTTATGCCCAGCTTTCCTCGTAGCATCGATCAATAGAGTTGACATTAGAAGTAGGCATATGTAAAGGAAGTTAGTGATAAAACTACAAAGGGTGGCCTTGAAGTTGGTGGGAGGGAGCGAGTGTTTCCTCCCTCAAAAAAAATGATTATGATTTGTTAGGAGTTGTCTTATCAGATCATTTGATCCATTTAACAACAATGCAAATCTGCAAACAAGGTGTACTTGATTGGTTGAAGGATACTACAAATGCACCAACAAGAAGGCAACTTTTGAACAATTTCAGCTATAGCAAAAGGGCAGTTAGCTAGAAGACAAAATTGCTATAGTGATCGGCCACTAAAAGACAAGATAGGTAAAAGACAAAAGTTGTATTTTAAATTGCTAAATATTGTGGGGTACGTGAAACCGTAGTATAAAGAAAATTTGAGCCACACTATGTAAATTATTCCTAGCCATTCATTTCGGTTGTGGAAAACTATAAATAGGGGTATCCCATTCATTTATAAATGGTTGGAGAACTAGTGTAAAGGCATTATGTAGTAATGGAAAAAACATTGCATGATTTATGGGTGTTTCCTTTGAATTTGTTCATTATGCATGGATGGTTCTACTTCTATGTTAGTTTCCTGAGTGGAAGTGATAATGGTGTTTGTTGTTATAGTATTTGATCAATTTCTAGCTCATGGTTTTTGTGGTTTTTTTATGATGAATCACTTTGTAAAGCTAGTCTGAGCTTCTTTACTTCATTTTTGCAACTTAGTTCAATTGCATGTTCATGATGTGTGTGAAATTTGAAAATATGTAGTCCCTAGAAGATTGCACTGGTACTGTGTAGGTGTAGGATTCTCTTGGTCAAGAAAAACCAAGTTTAAGAAGTTTGTCTACTATAGTACCTTCCATGATTACAGTTCATTTATAGCTTAGATTTAGAACAACTTTATTAACCCTTCCTCTTTTGATATTTATTTTATCCCTTGGTTAGATTAGGATCCCAAGCATCACTAGGAAGCTAAATCGGATGAACTCAATGTGTTTCAACTGGTTTTTTTGAGTGGGCAACCACTGTTTATTCACTTACAACACTTTGAAACTGCATTTGTAAACCCAACTTCCCACACTTTGTAACTCATCTGGAAGTATTCCTTGTGATTCTAGCAAATCACATGAATTAACTGAGGTATTCTAAGCACTATAAAGACCTAACATTAGAGACCTTGGGATAGTGTTCTACAATTTGATTGTGGAAGATTGTCTTTCAAGATAGGTGATGCACCTATGCATTACCTATATTGAGAAGTGCAAAAACCACTCATCAAAAGAATTGGCATTAGAATGAGGTCCTAACATGTTGAGGCTACAAAGTTGAAAGTTGGGGGTTGAAAAGAGCACTTTGAAGAAGAAATCTGAGATAAGGAGATATCTTTTAATGTTTAAACTTAAAATTAGAAAATTTTGAAGGCAAACAAAAGTTGAGTTGAAATGGAGTAGCATGTACAGATCAACATCGCTCTCCTACATACAAATTTAAATAGGAGATTGAGGAAACCATTGCAGCAATTTGCATTGGAAGATAAGTGTAGAATCCATTTCATTCATAGACACAATGAATTGGGATGTCTAACATTCTTGGACAAAATTGAAAGAGTCTTGCAAGGAGAAATTCTCTATTTAGAAATATATCAACCCTTGGCTCTGCCAGACCCAGAAGAGGAAATGATTATCATGGAAGCTAAGACATTCAAGGAGCTAATCCAATAATGTTTGGGAAGCGAAGATAGACCAAGATTCGAGGAGGTACTGATGTCTATTTGGTGCAGATTTCACAATGCACCTCACTCAGAGTTAACTTGTTCATCATGTGCAAACATTATTGCTCAAGCCAAGGGTTGTTTAAACAAGTTGGAGCAGCAAACCATCAATGATGATGAGTCATCCCATGGGGCAAAAGAGCTATCAACATCTGGAGGACAACACATTGAAGCTGAACCAAGAAATTTGACACAAGTTAGTGTTGGGACAATGGACATAAAGGCTGAGAACCAAGAGGAAAAGGCTAAAAGTTTTGCGAAAAAAAATTTTCTTGATGAAAATTTTACTGTAACTAATTAAAAATTATTTCCCTCCATCAATAAAAGTCAATCCTCCCACTCCAAAAGAGGATCCATTGGTAGTTGATGATGAATCAACAAAGTTTGCAGTTTGTAGTAGCGCATGTTGAGGCAGCTCATGAAGATGCTGAAAATTAGGAGGAAGAGGTTGAAAGAATTGGGACAATAGAAAATGTTCATGAATGCATAAGTGGAATCAGATTAGAAGATCTCTCCTTCATGAATGACAGTGACCAAGCATCCGAAAATGAATATTTGGGGGAGTAGGAACAATCATAGGATGTGGCTATCCATTATCTGACTTCCTTCCCAAGTGATGATGAGAACCTAATGGTGGAAAGATACAACCAAATCGTTTCAAGACTAGCAAGGGATTGGTCCAAGCTAAGATACCAAGTGGATTTGGAGGTGTTACTACTCCTGAATTGGTGCAAACTTCATGATTCATCATACTCAGAGTTCACATGCAAACTGTGTTAAGGAACCATCAAGCAA
>VDFB02176897.1:0-18702 GCA_007258455.2 Sequoia sempervirens
AGTGATTCCACATTTTTAGGTGAAAATTAGGACTATTCCTAGTGTAAACATACCTATTTAGACACATTGGAATAGTATGTTTGGTCACAAGAATTGCAGAACGAAAGTTGCACTACTTTGCAACTTTGCACTACTTGCATTTGACATTTTTTTCATCAAGTGAAAATATGCCGCCACAAGAAAACCACTCTGAGATAGCCAAAACTAAGAGAGGTTTTTGTAGAGGCACCAAACATGATTCTATAGGATTAGACAAGAGTTTCTAAGTATCACAGTATCTGAGTAACAACATGTTGAAGTTTGCAACCATTTCACACTTTGGACTCTTAAGGGATCGAACAGTTAAAGATTTTAAAAGGTAGTTAGATTCATTGGGAAAGTTTAGTTTGAAGTAGAGGAATTATAAATATATTGTAAATACTCAATGAGAGGGAGATCTTTAAGATTTGAAGCAATAAAAGTTGATTAGCACTACTTTTGATTTGATTTTATGTATTTTTCCATTCTTGGCAGACTTGTACGATCTCGTATAGGGGTGTTTTGACTTGAAAACTATGGAAATATCTTATAGCATGTGTTAACTTTCATTTTCAAAATTTTGAGTCTTATTTTAAATTTGTGGAGTTTTATCTCAAATTTTCTTAATCTGCCCTGTTAACCCTATTTTTGAGGTGTTCAAAGTCACATAAATGTTTATTTTGCCCATTCTACCCCCTGTGACTACTGTGATTGGTGGAATGGGATTGTTTTAGTTGGAAATAGGTGGTTTCAATATTTTTTATGAAGGGGAGGTCTGATATTGTGTTGGGTGTGATGCCCTAATGTGAAAATATGAGTTTTCCTCATGAAAAGTGGAGATTTTGGTGGGCCAAAGTGAGTTTTGTGAGAATTCAGTATTATTTCATGTTTGATTAAGATTGTATGGACCAATTCAAACTTGTTTGAAGAGGTTTTGTGTTTTGGGTAGATTGGGAAGTGACTTTTTCAATAAACCCCTAGAGTTTTGGCTAAAAAGTAGGGTTTTATGGATTACCCTTTGTACGGTGGTATGTTTGAGGTCTGATTGTGGTTTTGGAGGTTTTGGCACATTTAAATTGCTTCCCCAAGGTTTTTTAGGGTTTGGATAAGTTTCAAGTATAGTTGCTTTGGAAAAAGAGGCTAATTAGAAGCCTAAAATAGTGAAAAGATGAAATTTGAGTGCTCTAGTCTGAAGTGATCATAGGTGGATTTTGAGTATGTCAAAGTTTGTTCAAATGGGTCCCTGAAGAGGTTCATGTCATGGAATAATGAGGTTTCATTGAGATAAGTTACCCGATTGAGTTGATTCCTAGTGCTACAAGGGAAAAGAGTGATTTTGAAGAAATGATGAAATTGTGAGTTTATGGCCTGACAGTTGTGTTTGCAGATTGGAATTGTGACTTTGTGTGTTGCAGGCCTCCCCCTATTGCATCAATCCAAAAGCCATCATATTGACTATATCACATGACCTTTTACATACATTTTACATTTCAAAATTCAATTGTTACATTTGAAAACTAATCAACAATCAAAGTATAAGGTGCTATACAATCTGCACAAGCTTGAAACAAAAAAGGAAAAGTGTTGCAAATACAAAAAACATCATCCTTTATTTACTAATTTTGCAATTGTGCAACTAATGCAAGTTTTGCATTTTTACACCAAATGACATCTTTTGTGCAATATCACTTCTCTAATCACCTAATGACCTCTTTGAGAGTTTGAATACATTACACATGACCTTCACATGACCTTTTTCACATTGTTTACATTTCAAAATTCAAATTTTTCAAATTTTCCTATTGAAGGCATTTACAAAACAAGGTGCTACTGCACCAAACATGAACTCCAAAATTACAATATTTGAGTAAATCTCATTACAATTCCTTAGGAACTTCATTCTCATAGATCTTTTACAATGTCACTCATACATTCAAGATTCTCTTTAAATGTCTATATCATAGGTGCTCATTGTGAGGTTAACTTCAATTGAGTAACTTGAGATTCCCTCGCTAAGCTTCACATGATCTTTTATAATGGCTTCAAATCCAAATTGAGATTTCTCAAGATCATCAAAATAAGGATGTAACTACATTGATTTTTTGGTTGAGATTCTCTTTGATGGCTCATAAATCAGCATTTTCTGCAATGAGAGACCAATCAATTTTTAGTAGTTTACTTACAAATATGAAAAGTAAAAGAGAAAAAGAAAGAGCATCCAAAATGGAAATGAAATGAAAATAGATGGAAGGAACTTACAGATAGGCATGCCAGTCTTTCAGCTTATTCACTCCTGGTCATACATCTTCACTGTGAGTTCCAAGATACCTATTACACACAACACCTCTTATGAATAGAGTAAGTTGAAATTTGAGATGCTCTTATAATGTCTACATCATTGCTGCTCATGATAAGGTTAACTTCAAATGAATAACTTGAAAGTCCCTCACCAGCATTTGCACACACTTTTGTAATGGCTTAAAACCATGATTGAGATTTGTCAAGATCATCAAAATAAGGATGTTGCATTCCTTTTCTGGCTGACTTTCTCTTAGATGGCTCATAAATTTGCATTTTCTGCAAGGGGACATCAATCAATTTATAGTAGGTTACTTAAAAATAGGAAAAGTAAAAGAAGATGATAGCATTTTCATCAAACAAATTAATGCGCATACAAGTATAGATTAATAAGAACCGATGTGCATACTTAAAAATTAATCCAACAAACCATCTAGGTCTGCTCCCTCTTTATTGTGTCCAATATTGCTTCGTGGTTAGACTCATGAACCTTCCACAAGACCTTGTTCAAAGGTCTACCCCCATATTTGGTCAAACAAAAATTGGATACCATGACAAGGTTCGAGTAATGAGGAATCTTACAATGCATGTCAAAGTCCTGAAATAACCAATATTTAACACTCTTATGTGAGTACCTTCTAAGCCACACTCTAGTAGCAATAATCGATCCTATAGGGTATTCGATGTTTTTTCCATCTATAATTGGGGCCTCCAATTTCTTTTTGGCCTCAACACAATGACACAAGTAATAGTTCATTCCCTCTTCATTGTTTTCATCTACAGTAACTGCATAAACTTTCCCTACATAACAAATCTCTCAAAATTAGTCAACATTATGAATACACTACAAAGTAATATAACAATATGGAATTTCAAAAACTAAGCAAGAAGATATATTACCTGGTTGAACTAAATCTAATACGTGGTCAAAGTCGACTGATGATTCCATATGTGTTAGTTCCAATAACATTGAAGGGCGATATGTGTGAAGTGGGCTACGATAACTTGTCAACCATTTTTCAACCCACTCCCCTAACTCACAATCATTCAAAGCTTGTATTGTACATGAAGAATAAAAACATGCTATCTTCCATGTATGAATACTCCATGAACCTGCATTTGAGCTAAGGAAAGAGTGTAGTTCACTCAATCTTGTTAGTGTACAACAATCCTCATATGGTGCAATGTTAGTATCATCCATCAACCAAAAATACCTACGAACTGAAGATGTACCTTCATTACCTGGACCCATCAAAACATTACACCACTTGACATTTTATCTTGCATCTGTCAACTTTACACTATCTTTATACTTTATCTCTTCTCATGCTAATTCTCTTTTCACGCATGCTCCTACACCATCATGCTCCCCCTTTCCATGCTCGACCTCATAAAAGTTCTAAATATTTTTTACACCTATAATGACATGCATCTTTCTCAACCAGTAGAACATGCACTAGTTCTTGAACTGTGTTGCATAGTTATCTAACCATATTAAATGTCGATCATATGTTATGCCTCACTAAGCCAAATCATTGTAGAACATATGGAAGCAACCTTGCACAAACTCTGGAGAATGTGTGATCATCACTAATATAAAAATGATACTCCCTCAATACCTTTCTTTGGTCCTTTGTACTATCAGCTGCATGAATGAATGTTATTTGCACAAATATCGAAACTTGTGTGAAGTTGTAATACTATGACTATACCTCACGCTATGGCTGTAAAGTATAGTTCTTTGTAAATTCAACCAATGATACTATGTTGCCAACTAGAAAGGTGTCTTTGCATGGCTTGAATTTTGTGTCCAGCCATTGGGCTCTATGGGTATGACTTCCATACTCATACACTATATTGTCACAAAACATGAACATAAATTCATACACTGGAATCTTCTAAACAACCAAATCTTCTAAATATTTGGCCATCCTCTATTTCACTTAAATTCTTTGATAAGAACTCTCTTGAAGATTTTGGCGGGGCTTTTATGCCACAATCCTGCAAAACATTTTTAGTATGCAAATCACAACATATAGAATGATAAACATCATAATGGTTAGAGAATTCAATATGTAGTCTACAACAACAAGTAGTGTGTGAGTGATTTATCTTGACATAAAAAGGTTTAATCATTTCAAAAAATATTTGACAAATACTAATTTGAAGATAATCCATTTGAAATTTATGAAAAAATTGGGTTTGAGTCATATCCAAAAAATGCTTTGGATGTGGCTCATGGTTCCGACTACCGATTCTCCTTCCTACCACATCCCTTTGATTCAGAGATGGCCTTGTATTATTCTTCCAGTACTCTTCAATTAGTGTTCTCAATGCCTCAACAACTTTTTTATCTTTTTGAGGCAGTCTCCCCGAGAATGCCCATAATTCATTTGAATTGATGCCCTCAATTCTTTGTCGCTTTTGAGTTGGTTGGGGTCTTCACCACCCAGGTTGCTACCACATTTCCCTTACCTTCTCAACCCTACCCTATTGGCAAGCTAGTGGAGTGTTGGCAAGCTAGCCCACTCACTAGCTTGCCAATGTGGTAGGGTTGAGAAGGTAGGGGCAGCATATGCATCATAGAAATGGGGTTTAGGGTTTTCCAACACTCCACTAGCTTGCCAATGCAGTAGGGTTGAGAAGGTAGTGGCAGCGTATGCCTCATAGAAATGGGGTGGTGGCACCCCATTTCTATGAGGCATATGTTGCCCCTACCTTCTCAACCCTACCACATTGGCAATCTAGTGGAGCATTGGCAATCTATCTCACTCACTAGCTTGCCAATGCAGTAGGTTTGAGAAGGTAGGGATCACCATGACACCCCATTTCTATGAGGCATACGCTACCCCTACTGATGAGTTTGAAATATGCTTATAATATGAATATTATGATGTATTTTTAATACCCTTACTCTTATTGCTAATGGTTTTTTAACTGTTTAATTAAAATTTTTTTTATCTAAAATCAGGTAGTATCATGTAGCAATACATTCCTACATTCCTACAGTTTAACATCTCCATATGTCTGTATTAATTATCCTGTTTGACCTCTTGAATGACTGATATAATGCATGTGGTTTTTGGATAATGAAGTTGATTTAATATGTGATTAACGAATGTGTATTGTGTTATTTTCCATGCATGCTTTCTTTCGCTTATGTCGCTATGTGCATCACAGGTTGTTGAAGGGAGCATGAACGAGTCAAGCACATCATATCTCAGCCCTGCAATAAAGTCCATTTCCAGCACAGGTCGAGGAAGTTGTTCTAGCGAAGACTCTCTGACCAGGTCGTTGGGAAGAAATCTAAGTGGTCATTAATCTAGGAAGAGTGGAATACTAAATTCTCTCTAAATCATGTTGAACATATATGCCTTCATGAGAAGTTTGTTCCTCGGTTTCAAGATGTACTTATGTCCACGTCTTTCTCTGTTGAGTTAGGTAGTTAGTTGCTTTTCTAATATAAATAAGTGTTCCTCTTGCATGAGTGGGAAAGCATAGCATGTAAAATTTAGTATTATAATAAGAATCATAGTTTTGTGTTAGTTTTTTGACAAGTAGAACAATCAATGTATATGATTCCAAGTTCATGAATAAAAGTTGATGAAGTTCTGAGTTCAATTCTTGCATAAACTAGTTGATGCTTGCTAAGGGGGCCCACTTAGTGAGTATCTGTAGTTAGTTGTTTATCTTCTATTGATTATAAGTTAGATTTTATTCTCAAAGGTTTCAATACAAACTCAGTCTTATATTGTTCCTGTAGCATCAGGAATCCATCCCTGTGTTTGTTCCTGCAAGATAAGCCCAGTTCATAGTTTGTTTCTTAGTAATAGTTGTCATGATTTCTGCTTTGATTAAGTTATGCTTAAGTTAAGAATACTTTACATTACATTCTTGTAGCATAAGTAGAATTCCTTCCAAGCATTTATTTCTAGCAAATTGTGACTAAAACTAGTTCTTAGTGCACATACAGCGCCGCTCCATTTCAAGTATATGTTCCATGGTTTGACAATGTAAATGAATGACCATAAGAAGATGTTAGTTGTCTGCTGAAATGTCAAATTCCCAAGTTAGGATTTTCCATGACTTTTATGTCTTTTTGTGGGCACGACCATTTTTGGCCCTGTTGTCGGGGATGGTGTCAAGCTAAGAACCTGTCATAGTCATTATTAGCAGTAGTTTAGTCTGTTATTCAAGCATTTTCAAAATTCCTCTAATTTACCATTCATTCTATTGCATGCATATAAGAAGTGACACTCTGGAAAGATTCCTCCCTAACCTTCCATTCATTGATAACAATTTTGAACAAGCTTATAATCTATTTGAGGAAGGAGGAGACCAAGATATCAATCCATTTGCTGAAAACCTATTTGTTGAATTGCCATTTCACACAACTGATGAAGAACCTAAAGAAAATTCATTTGCTTTGATACTCCATCAAGCAAATATGGCACAAAATCCACGTAATCAACCTCCTACTTTTGAATTCCCCATCATTGCTCAGCAAGATAATGATAGCCTTAAAAATATTCCTTCTTCATTACTTCCCAAGTTTTATGGACTAGTTACAGAGGACCTAGAAACTTTCTTGTTTGAGTTTGGCATTCTTTATCATAGCTATGATTACACTTCAGATGCTCACAGACTGAAGTTGTTTCCTACTACTTTGAAAGAAGGAGCTCTTAGATGGTTCATGATTTTGGGAAGGGGTGTTGTTGATAGTTGGGAA
Source organism: Sequoia sempervirens (assembly GCA_007258455.2). Lineage (NCBI taxonomy): Eukaryota > Viridiplantae > Streptophyta > Pinopsida > Cupressales > Cupressaceae > Sequoia > Sequoia sempervirens. The sequence goes on from VDFB02176897.1 coordinate 7,046, forward strand.
GCCATGCAAACCAAACTTCTTAAGAAATACAAGGAATATTGTAAGAGTGTTAGTAAGGCAGATGATATATTCAAAATTCAACAAAAGGAGGATGAAAGCCTAGAAGACTATATCTCAAGATTCTTGTTTTCCCTGGAAAAGAATTCAGACCATACTCTCAATGAAGAATATCAAAAACTAATTTTTCTAAGGGGAATCAGTGACACATGTATAGATGCCTTGGACCTGATGGGAGGAGGAGATATAACCCAAATGCCTTGGGATGATATCAAGAAAATATGTTGCAACTACTCTTGAGCACTTGTTAAGAAGGGTAGAGGTCATCAAGCCACAGTGGGAAATTCTTTTACTAATAGAGTTTCACAGATGGAGATCACAAATTTGCTGTCCAATTTCAAGTAGGATATCATAAACAATATGGCTACACAGTTGGATACTATGCAAGCTCAAAAGAAACATGAGGAAGCTGAAGCAATCTTGGCTGAGTTATGACCACATTGCAGACAGAAGAAACGTGACTATAGATGTAAGATGGTGGCTAACCTAGAAGCTAAGCAATTACCTACTGATTTTAAGATAGTAGAGGGTGATGATGAACAAGTATTCTTCATTGCACAAAGGCGATTATGGGCTCAAAGAAAAGTTTTGCCTCAAGATCCTTTGACTTTTGGTCATCCTTATTCTAATTACAATAACCAATGGCAACCTACATATGGCCCATCACCACCTTGGAATAATTCTCAACCACACTGGCCTAACTATCAGAGTCCTCAATGGCAATCTCCTCAAGGAGGTTGGAAGCAGTCACAAGGACAATGGACTCCACCCCCAGGTAACTGGCAGCATAATCCTCAATGGAGAGGTCCTCAACAATGGTAGAACCAATCCTTTGGATCCCTGCAGCTTCAGCAGCCACAACCTCTAGCCCTCATTCCACCTCCTACAACACCTACAGCAAATACTAGCCCTCCAAAACAAATGCCTATGCTTGGTCAACTATTTTCAAATCCTAATAACAAGCAGCAGCAGCAACAATAGCCTATGTACTTTGCAGAAGCCAATCAGTATCCATCTTATGCCCTGAATATTAGTGATATCCATCTTAGGTCTGGAACCACTCTCCCTACTCCACAGCCACCTATAATTACAAAGATTCTAGACTCTACCTCTGAACAACCTATTGATCATGCAAAACATATACCTGTATCAGATACTGTCTCTAAGGAACCTGTCCTGCAGCATCAGGCCAAACTGCCTTTTCCTCAGAAATTGCAAATTACTACATCCAAGTCTATGGAAGAGCCTACCTTTGATATTTTGGATCAGCTAAAGAATGTACACATTCAAATTCCCCTTTTTCAAGCCATTAAAGATGTCCCAATTTATGGAAAAGCCATTAAAGAGGCCTGTTTAAAGAAATCAGGAAGAAAGGAAAAAGATCCCCAAACTATACATGTTTTAGGACAGTTGGCAAATATTATGTTGGGGAAGGTAGTCATTCCAAAATATATTGATCTTGGGAGTCATGTGGTACAAATAAATATTAATAGCTAGATAGTAAATAATGTTTTGATTGACCTTGGTGTAGCCATCAATGTAATGACTAGGCATACTATGGAGTATTTGAATATCCTAACCATTTAGTCTACACCTACCGTCATGCAGCTTGTTGATAGTTCTATGGTAACACTTGATGGAGTGGTAGAAGATATCATTGTCATCCTTGAATCTTGGGAATACCCAGCAGATTTCACCATATTGTCCACTAAGAAAACTTTGGGAGGATATCGTCTCATCCTAAGTAGACCATGGTTAGCCATAGCTGATTCTTTTATAGGATGCCACTCAGGAGATATGACAATTTTTTATGGTCAGTCAAGAAAGAAATTGGCTTTATACCCACTTGCCCAACCTCAACCAGACTTGTCTCAACCAATTTGGCCAGATTTAGAAGAGGAAACTGAAGAAGTTAATTCATTGATTCAGCTAATGATGCTGCACAAACTAATCTGTTTTCACAGCTTCAGAGTGAGGATGACCTGCTTTTACACATTTTGCAGTCCAACTCTAATTTGAGTAGCCCATCCGTTCCAGATAGTTGTTCTCAGCAGTGTTTCCTGTAGCAACTGAATTTTGAGAGCCTGCCACCTAAATCTCTTGCAGTTTATCACAATTTTCTTCCATATGAAGTAAAGACACCACCTTTATTGGCAACCTCCATGAATGATCTTACCAAGTAAGTAGAAGTGTCTCCAGGCCGTTGTCTGAACATCAATAATAAGTTGCCTCAATCTCAACAATTTGCCCTAGTCACAATGTTGCAAAAATAACACAAAGATTTTGTATGAGACTATTGAGATATGAAGGGAATAGATCCTCAACTCTGTACTCATAGGATCTACATTAATGAAGATTGTTCACCTGTTAGGCAGCCTCAAAGAAGGATAAACCCAGCACTCAGGGAAATAGTTAAAAGTGAGCTTCAAAAATTGTTTGATGTTGGTTTTATCTACCCCATTTCAGACAGTCAGTGGGTATCTTCATTGGTGATTGTTCCTAAAAAAGGTGGAAAATGGAGAGTTTGTGTAGACTAAAGGAAGTTGAACACAACAACTAAAAATGATCACTTACCACTGCCATTTGTTGACCAGGTGCTAGACTCATTATTTAGTAAAAAGTATTTCTCCTTTTTGGATGGATATAGTGGGTATAATCAAATTAGAATTACCCCTGAGGATCAAGACAAAACAACTTTTACTAGTCCATGGGGCACTTTTTCCTACTTTTTCTTACCTTTTGGCCTGTGTAATGCACATGCAACATTTCAATGGGTAGTGATTAGTTATTTTGTTGACATTTCTCATGACTCTATGAAAATCTACATGGATGACTTCACCACTTATGGAGCTACTTATGAAGAAGGATTACCAAATTTGGAGAAAGTGTTGAAAAGATGTAAGAAGCACAATTTGTTTTTGAATAGTGAGAAGTGTTTCATGATGATGCAAGAGGGAATTGTTTTAGGCCATCATATCTCTCAAGTAGGAATTCAAGTTGATCATGCAAAAATAGAATTTATTCTAACTTTGCAAACACCTATGAAACAAAAGGATGTTAGAAGCTTCCTAGGACATGTTGTATATTATAGAAGATTTATCAAATATTTCAACAAAATAGCCAGTCCATTATATGCCTTATTGACTAAGGATTATGAATTCAACTAGACTGAGGCCTGTGACAAATATTTTCTGTAGCTTAAAAACTTACTTACTCAGGCACCTGTTCCTCAGGGACTGAAGTGGAGTTTTCTCTTTCATATACACACAGTGATCTGTATAGGATCTAGACTAGATTGCAGTATTGAAATGTTTAACTTTTACAATTCTTTTACAATGATTATTTCAAGTTAATTAGATCGAAATTAACTTAAGGAAATAACAGAATGAAAAGAATTAACAAGGTGATTATAACAGAAATGAAGGAAATGAGAAACAAAAAGAGAGAGAAGAAGAGAAGTGCAAACAACGCTTGATAACGGAGTTCGTCACAGAATGTGACTACGTCTCCGGGTCCACTCCAATAGAGAGACCGATCCGATTAACTCCAAAATCGATTACAATTGATGCACCAAGACCATCAGTTCGGCAGCATAACAGGGCTCCGACATTCAACAATGGCTTGAAAATTCTTCAACAAGACCCCTCTCTTCCGTGTTGCCTCAGCGTCAAGACTTCAACCTGAAAAAAACTTGATTCAATTCTCACCTCAAGCCCCCTTTTTATACAAATAATTTTCTCAATTTGGTCCTCAACCAAAAGATTTGGAAAATATTCCTTATCTCTCCAAAAATCTTCAAATCTTCCCTTTCTACATAAAAATCATTAAAAATATCCCCCTTAAAAACAACTAAATCTCCCCTATTTTACATAATAATCCTCAAAATAAATTTAAGCCCTTAATTACTCATTCTCGGGCTTTTACAGTTTGAGGTGGTTTTGATTTAATCCTTAAAAGGATTATAGTTGTTTTTATTTTTATCTTATAGAGGAGTTTGTTTTTATTTTATGAGGCATTCGGGCCCAATAGCTATCAAATTATACCGCCGCCATATATATTTTGAATCCATACGATGGCTCAGCGGTGGCTATTGAATTTTGGAACCGGCCGGTTCGGGGTTCCAACCCCCGGCCGTCCATTTTTAAAAAGCAAATTTCAACAAACTCTATATCAAAAAAAACCCGCAGTCATGATAGGTTGAGCGCTGAGGTGTTGGCGAGTTGGTCGCCGGCCGGTGCGGAGAGTGTGGGGTTTGGGGTTCGAATCCCCCAACCTTCGTATACATTTTTAACAGACCAAACGATTTGTAACCGTCGACGGAGATGGAGGAAGACTACACGTGTCGTGACGTTACTCGATGACCTTGCCACATCCGCTGCCAACGCAACAACAGTGCCAACTCATCGTGCTAGGTGTCAAAATGTGACTCGCCAATTCCGATGACGTGGAGGATGACTCAATGCCGATGTGGATGCTGACTGGGACTGCCACTGTATGCCACGTCATCTCTGACTCGACTGCTGACGGAGATGATGACTCGGATGATGATTGTGCTGACTGGGCGTACGGTCTGCCACGTGTCACTCTGCGATTGGACCGTACCATGCTGACGTCATCGTACGGATGACACATGTCAACCACGGATTGGTCCATTTCGGATTCCGTACCATGTGCTGACGTCAGCTGTACGGATGATGACGTCATCAGTGTACCCTCTGTCCATCAAGTCAACCTGCAAACTTTGACCGCTGATAAGTTGAGCCTCCGATGTCGGATTTCGACGAAACGAACGTTGCCGGAATCATCTCGACGAGCTCTTCGACTTGACGCTACTTCGTTGATTTCCAATCAATCATTTTTTCTGCTTCCTGAACGCCCTCTGATTCAGTTTGACCCAAGGTTTGACTGGCCATAACTCGTGCAAACAGACTCCTTTTCACTCCGTCGAGTTGCGTTGGAATCAGGACACCGAGCTCTTTCTGATGGTGCTGATTTTGGAGAAAAATGTGACACTTCAATTTTCACTGAAAAATGTCCACCGGATCAGGCCTCCCCACTGAAGACCTTTTGGACCTCCAAAAGTGGCATTTACTCTGACATTAAGTGAGGACTTGGCCTCCCCACTTGTCCTGTATCCTCTGTACATCTGAATACCTGGCTCACAAGCACAATAAAGACTGCAACAATGTTGTTGAACATAAACATTATGTTATCACTTCCATAAACATCTACATCCAATGTCGTAGCCACTAACCAACAAAAATTGACTAGCATCAAGCTGAACAACAATGCAGAAATGAAAGAAATTAAGTCAACAACAATTCGATCCTTTACAACAGGAAGATTCATACCCAAGGATCCATCAATGCTTTCAAGCATCTTTTTCTCATGCTGTACTGCAAGTGCATCCTGCAACATCTGACCCTGGTTAGCTACTCCAAGTTCAAGTGTAGAACCACCTGTACTGATAGACATCAGAGTTAATTCCTTACTTGCATTAATTACCCTCTTTAACTGCCCTGTGTTTGCAAAAGATTGATCAGTCTTAATCCTGTGAGAATGTACAATGTACTGAATGCCATCTTTAAACAAATGATAATGATTCTGTTGCCTGTAGAAGATTGCTTTTCTATCATATAAATAAGTGCTTCCAAGCACTATCCCACAGATATCTAGTGGAACTAAATCAAACTGAACTTCATCCGCAAATTTACTGGTGATTGTGAACCTTAAGGTGCATTGTTTCGTTACTTGCAACTTGTCATTTTCACAAATCCAACCTAGTGGATAAGGTCTCTTATGTGGTGTAGTTTTTATTCCCAATTTCTTTACAACACTTTCTGAAATCAGATTAACTTGTGAACCACTATCTATGAGTGCATCGATTTTACTGTTCTTAGCCATAACCCTTAAATGAAAAAGCTCATTCCTTTTTGCATCTTCAGATAAACCATTAACTGTAGAAGAAGAAGCACAACTACCAACAGAAACACCAGAAATAGGGGTTTTACCTCTTAGACCCATCGCTGTTATCTTAGTCTCATCATCTGAATCTGAGCCAAGATCCATAACAACATTCATGGATTTATCCTTACCTTTCTGTTTCTGATTACGTCTTTGAGCCCACTTAGGCCTCAATTCGGGATGTAACTTCCAGCAGTGATCTTCATCATGACCTTCCTTGTCACAATGAGTGCAAGAAAGTTTCTCATCCTTCTTAACTGTAATTGCCTTCTTTCCTTTACCTGTCTCTGCATTCTTAGAAGATTTCTTTACATCATTATCAAACTTGTCAATGAAAGATCCTTTACCCCTTGACTCTAAGTGTGTAGCTTGAACAGACACTTCATCCAAATTACAAGGGTTCAAAACCAAAATGGAATGCCTAAGATAGGAATGCAAACCTCCTATGTACTTCAACAACGTGTCTTGAGTGTACAAAGGAACATTCAAAGCAATAGCCTTCTTCCTAAATTCATGGGTGTACTCTTGGACAGTTTGACCCTTCCCTTGCCTAAACATTTGCCAATCCATCATTAACTGCTGCATATGTCCTAAGGGATAAAACTGCTTCTTAAGTGCATTAACAAACTCTGCCCAAGTTAAACTGACTCTACCATGTTGTGAAACTTCTGCCTTAGATTTACTCTCCCACCAAGTTAAGGCTGTACCTCCTAAACGAAGAGTAGCTAATTGGATCCTATCAACATCATCTATTAGGTTCTGGACTCTACAATAGACCTCTATTTGTTGAATCCAATCATCCAATTTTTCAGCATTAAGTTCTCCACAATATTTAGGCAAATCAAATTTTACATCCAGTTTTATTTTAGGCTTATACCCACTCTTGAAAGGATTAGAAGAAATAGAATGAGGAGAAGATGGAGAAGAAGGAGAAGGAGAAGAGGAGGAGAAGAAGAAAAGGGATGATTTGGTTGCTTGCCACCATCTTCATGATGTTTCCCTTTCATGTCTTTGCGATCTTCTTGCTTCGACGAACCTTCTTCACGTTCCTTCCGTTCTTGTCTCTCCTGAAAAAGTATGTCCACCTTTGCCTTCATCTCAAGGAATGCTCTTCGAAATTCCTGCTCACTGATTTCTTCAGGAACCTCCATTCCAGAAACTGACATCTTTGGAAATGTTCTACGCTTCCGATCTCAGGATCAAATTCTTCGAGCTTGCCTTCACCCTTCTGAATCCTGGATCTCGTTAGCATTCAAAAAGAAAAACTACTGCAATAAAAGTCACCCTAAAGCTCTGATACCACTTGATCTGTATAGGATCTAGACTAGATTGCAGTATTGAAATGTTTAACTTTTACAATTCTTTTACAATGATTATTTCAAGTTAATTAGATCGAAATTAACTTAAGGAAATAACAAAATGAAAAGAATTAACAAGGTGATTATACAGAAATGAAGGAAATGAGAAACAAAAGAGAGAGAAGAAGAGAAGTGCAACAACGCTTGATAACGGAGTTCGTCACAGAATGTGACTACGTCTCCGGGTCCACTCCAATAGAGAGACCGATCCGATTAACTCCAAAATCGATTACAATTGATGCACCAAGACCATCAGTTCGGCAGCATAACAGGGCTCCGACATTCAACAATGGCTTGAAAATTCTTCAACAAGACCCCTCTCTTCCGTGTTGCCTCAGCGTCAAGACTTCAACCTGAAAAAAACTTGATTCAATTCTCACCTCAAGCCCCCTTTTTATACAAATAATTTTCTCAATTTGGTCCTCAACCAAAAGATTTGGAAAATATTCCTTATCTCTCCAAAAATCTTCAAATCTTCCCTTTCTACATAAAAATCATTAAAAATATCCCCCTTAAAAACAACTAAATCTCCCCTATTTTACATAATAATCCTCAAAATAAATTTAAGCCCTTAATTACTCATTCTCGGGCTTTTACAGTTTGAGGTGGTTTTGATTTAATCCTTAAAAGGATTATAGTTGTTTTTATTTTTATCTTATAGAGGAGTTTGTTTTTATTTTATGAGGCATTCGGGCCCAATAGCTATCAAATTATACCGCCGCCATATATATTTTGAATCCATACGATGGCTCAGCGGTGGCTATTGAATTTTGGAACCGGCCGGTTCGGGGTTCCAACCCCTGGCCGTCCATTTTTAAAAAGCAAATTTTAACAAACTCTATATCAAAAACAACCCGCAGTCATTATAGGTTGAGCGCTGAGGTGTTGGCGAGTTGGTCGCCGGCCGGTGCGGAGAGTGTGGGGTTTGGGGTTCGAATCCCCCAACCTTCGTATACATTTTTAACAGACCAAACGATTTGTAAACGTCGACGGAGATGGAGGAAGACTACACGTGTCGTGACGTTACTCGATGACCTTGCCACATCCGCTGCCAACGCAACAACAGTGCCAACTCATCGTGCTAGGTGTCAAAATGTGACTCGCCAATTCCGATGACGTGGAGGATGACTCAATGCCGATGTGGATGCTGACTGGGACTGCCACTGTATGCCACGTCATCTCTGACTCGACTGCTGACGGAGATGATGACTCGGATGATGATTGTGCTGACTGGGCGTACGGTCTGCCACGTGTCACTCTGCGATTGGACCGTACCATGCTGATGTCATCATACGGATGACACATGTCAACCACGGATTGGTCCATTTCGGATTCCGTACCATGTGCTGACGTCAGCTGTACGGATGATGACGTCATCAGTGTACCCTCTGTCCATCAAGTCAACCTGCAAACTTTGACCGCTGATAAGTTGAGCCTCCGATGTCGGATTTCGACGAAATGAACGTTGCCGGAATCGTCTCGACGAGCTCTTCGACTTGACGCTGCTTCCGTTGATTTCCGATCAATCATTTTTTCTGCTTCCTGAACGCCCTCTGATTCAGTTTGACCCAAGGTTTGACTGGCCATAACTCGTGCAAACGGACTCCTTTTCACTCCGTTCGAGTTGCGTTGGAATCAGGACACCGAGATCTTTTTGATGGTGCTGATTTTGGAGAAAAATGTGACACTTCAATTTTCACTGAAAAGTGTCCACCGGATCACACAGATGCTTCTGATAATGCCATAGGGGCAGTTTAGAACAGAAAGAGAATTCCATAGAGCATGCCATATATTTCATTAGCAAAAACCTTCAAAGCCTTGAATTAAACTATACTATCACAAAGAAAGAATTGCTAGCAGTTGTATATGCCCTGAACAAGTTTTGAAATTATGTCACTAGTTACCAAATATTTGTCCATACAAATCATGCAGCAATAAGGTACCTCATGAATAAGTTTACCATATCTAGCAGATTAGCAAGATGGCTCCTATTATTGTAGGAATTTGATATCACAGTTACTAATAAGCTAGGCTGGGCTAATGTGGTGGTTGATTTCTTGTCAAGACTTCAAACAACCACATATGCCACCCCTGAGGTAATTGATGATAGATTTCCCGATGAACATCTATTTTGAATTGTTGTTCAAACCCCATAGTATGCAGATATTGCAAATTATTTAGCAGCCAACAAGATCCCAGCCCACTTCTCACCAAAGGAAAGGCAATTGTTGGTAGAGAAAAGTTTTAACTTTTCATGGATTGCAGACTGTTTATTTTATACAGGACCTTACCAAGTCATGAGAAGGTGTGTTAGGGAATATGAGACCTATGAAATTTTGTATGCCTGTCATGATGAGCCATGTGGTGGGCACTTTGTAGCTAAGAGAACATCTATGAAAGTGCTTGCTACAAGATACTATTGGCCCACACTACACAAAGATGCAACAACCTACACCAGAAAATGTAAAAGATGTCAACGCATGGGGAGACCAACAAGATTTGATGAAATGCCCCTGTATCCTCAAGTGGTAGTCAGTCCCTTTCACAAGTGGGGCATGGATTTTTTTGGGCCTATTGATTCTCCATCCAATGAGAAATCATACATTTTGGTTTCCACTGATTATGTAACCAAGAGGGTAGAAGTGAAAGCAATGATGTCCACATGCCCATGAAAATAAAGTTGTTGAGTTCCTATATGAGCAGATTTTTATTCAGTTTGGAGTCCTAAGGGAACTTGTTATTGATCAGGGAGCTCAATTTACATCAAACTTAATCATTATATTGATGAATGATTACAAGATCAGGCACAAAAAGTCTAGACCCTATCACCCTCAAGCCAATGATCAGGCAGAGGTTACCAATAGAGAAATTGAGGCAATCCTTACTAAGATAGTACAAGAAGGATTGGAGCAGTTGCCTTCCTAAAGCAGTCTGGGCTTATAGGACAACATGGAAAACAATTATTGGGCTCACTCATTTTGAGTTACTTTATGGTAAAACTGTCATGTTGCTAATAGAGTTTGAGCATAAGATCTTAAGGACTGCTATCTAGCCTAACATTGATATTTCAGAGGCCCAAAAGGAACGTCTCCTGTAGCTGAATGCATTGGATGAAATTAGGAAAACTGCCCTGCAGCATACTGAAGCTATCTAGCAACAAAGACAAAATGGCATGACCGCCATATCAGAACTAAGCAATTCTCTACTGGTGATGGGGCACTACTCTATAATTCCAGATACAAGGAAAATCAAGTTAAACTCACCACAAGATGACTTGGTCCTTATGAAATAGAAAATATGTTTGATAATGGTTCAATTCAATTAGCTACAATAGATCATGTCTGATTCAAGCTACTGGTTAATGGACACCATCTTAGGTTGTATCATAAGCCAACGTCCAAAGAGGAATTTATGAAGCAGCTTGTTTCGAATATGGCCACTGATCCTCCTACAACAAAAGGCTTTGGTCTTTCTCCTGCAACATCTCTTTAAAATTCTATGATTGCATGCCCATAATAAAGGTTTCCTTTTTAAGGAAGCCACTTTCTCTATTTTTCATACATCACCACCATTCATTCCCTCTTCTTCCACATCACCCATCCATGTCATCCACTCTGTTGTACCGCCCTCATTTATGGTTTCACTTCCATCTATTATTTCATGCTGAGCTGTGATCTTTCCCAGCATGTACGAGCACTTATTACAATTGTACGCGATATCTTTTATTGTCACATAATTTATTTATTTCATTTATTCATTAATTGATATGTACATATCAGTCATCATTGCATATTCTTTGCCTATCTTTTCGCACATGTATGGACACATGCCAAATCTTTAGTAGGGGGTGTGGATAATCCATTTCAACTTTTTCTTACGCCACTGTCACAACTGTTAAGATATTTTTATTTTCTTGTACTTACCAAGTATGATTGCATGTCTTTATCCTAAACAACAATTAACTACTTGATTTTGGTAGTTTTTAACAATCATTTCATGCAATTATCTTTTGATTCATTCTTGGAAAAGTAAAGAAAAGTGATGGCAGGGCAGAAAAGAAGCAGGGCAAAAAGTAGAAGAAGTTTTTCGAATATTCAGAAGAAGTTTGAGTTTCAAGAATCTCAGCAAGGATAATTTGTGAATATGGGTGGCCAGTTAGTAAGACATGAGCCTGTAGCTCATGAAATCTTGACGCAAAATCCTCAAACAGTTCAGGCATTCAGCAATTGTAGTTGGCTGAATTATTTTCTAAGGTTAGATTCCTTTAATAAGGAAGCT